>AWWV01009438.1:0-59662 GCA_001974805.1 Corchorus capsularis | reverse complement strand
TCAGGAAAAATAGGAAAAGAGTATTAGATGCTTAAAAAGCCTGTTAACCTTTTTGGCATTGAATTATATAATTTTTATGAGTATAGTGGTCAAAAATTGAGGAAAAATTCTTCGGGTTATTTTTTGCAAAATTTTAACCGAAATCGTATACTAACCATCATAATTTTTGGCTAAAAACGCATTACGGGGCCCCGGCTCAGTTTTGCTTTATTTTTGGCGCGCAGACTTCTTCAAACATATATATGCATCTAACCAAATCTCAATCATGTTGGATTTAAGGATTTGTTTTTACGAGTTTCTAAATCTTGTTTCTATTTAATTAGAAATTAATTCAGAAAAAAAAAGATATTAGATGCGCGAAAAGCCCTTCAATCTTTCTTCCATTGAATTATATATTTTTAATAAGTATTGTGGTCAAAATTTGAGAAAAAAAAATTTCTGGTCATCTTTTACAAAGTTTTAGCAGAAATCATGTACTAATCATCACGGTTTTTGGCTAAAAACGCGTTCCAGGACACCGGGTCAGTTTTGCTTGATTTTTGGCGCCCAGACTCCTTGAAATATCTATATTTATCTAACCAAATCTCTACCAGAATGGATTTAAGGATTTGTTTTTACGAGCATCTGAATCATGTTTCGATTTAATTAGAAATTAATTCAGGAAAAATAGGAAAAGCGATATTAGATGCTTGAAAAGCCCGTTAATCTTTTTGGCGTTGATTTATATATTTTTATGAGTATTGTGGTAAAAATTAAGGAAAAATTTTTGGTCATTTTTGCAAAATTTTAGCCGTAATCGTGTACTAACCATCACGGTTTTTTACTAAAATCATGTTCCAGGGCCCCGGCTCTGTTTTGTTTTATTTTTGACACCCAGACTCCTTGAAATATCTATATTCATCTAACCAAATTTCGAGCACATTGGATTTAAGGATTTGTTTTTACGAGCATCTAAATCATGTTTTGATTTAATTAGAAACTAATTCAGGAAAAAAATAGGAAAAGCGATATTAGATGCTTGAAAAGCCCGTTAATCTTTTTAGTGTTGAATTATATATTTTTTATGAGTATTCTGTTCAAAAATTGAGGAAAAATTTTTTAGGTCATTTTTTGCAAAATTTTAGCCGAAATCGTGTACGTTACGGTTTTTTTGCTAAAAACGCGTTTCAGGGTCCCGGCTCAGTTTTGCTTGATTTTTGGCGCCCGGTCTGCTTGAAATATCTATATTCATCTAACCAAATCTCGACCATAATGGATTTAAGGATTTGTTTTTACAAGCATCTGAATCATATTTCGATTTAATTAGAAATTAATTCAGGAAAAAATAGGAAAATCGATATTAGATGCTTGAAAAGCCCGTTAATCTTTTTGGCGTTGAATTATATATTTTTTATGAGTATTGTGACCAAAAATTTAGGAAAAAATTTTTGGGTCTTTTTTTGTAAAATTTTAGCCGAGCTTGTGTACATTTTTTGCATCACGATTTTGGCTAAAAACACATTCCAGGGCCCCAGTTCTGTTTTGCTTGATTTTTGGCACCCAGACTCCTTGAAATATCTATATTTATCTAACCAAATATCAACCACGTTGGATTTAAGGATTTATTTTTACGAGCATCTAAATCTTGTTTCGATTTAATTAGAAATTAATGTAGAAAAAGTAAGATGATAGTAGAAGCTTGAAACGCTCTTCAATTTTTTTTTGCATTGAATTATATATTTTTTATGAGTACGTTTTCTAAAAATTAAGTAAAAATCTTTCGTGTCAAATATAGGATTGATTTTATTGCTAAACTCTTCCCTTCCCTTTTGGATTTGTATCAAGTAACAACAGCGATTCACTGGCATGGGAGGTGTTAGGAAGAAATATTTGGTTAGGTCAGTTTAAACTAATTTTTATCTTTTATTTTTTATTTGTTCTCCCCATCTATTTATCTTGATTTTCTTGGAACAAATTTAAATTGCCTTCATCTCTTCCGAACTCTGTTTGGTACCCTTACAGGGTTTTCAGTATACCCCCATTATTTGACATTTCATTATTTTACTTTCTATTTATCATATTGCAGTCAAAATTTAGAAAATAGAAATCCAGTGTTTTTTTGTTTCTTGTATAGTGCTAGTAGTGTTTATGTATGGTGCTATAGGGTTTATGTTTTTATATCTATGTTAACTAGATGTGTTTCTTATATAGTGCTAGTAGTGTTTATGTATAGTGCTAGTAGTGTTTATGTCTTTTATATGAATGTTAACTAGAAATCCAGTGTTTTTTGTGTTTCTTATATAGTGCTGGTAGTGTTTATGTATAGTGCTACTAGTGTTTATGTCTTTTATAGTGTATGTCTTTTATATGTATGTTAACACACATGCCTTTGTGTTCTATGTAGCAGCATCTGCATGGCATTAATCCTTGAAGAACTTCAGGAATGCCAAATTAAGTACAACGACTTCTTAGTCCCCTAACTTCCACTTCAAGCTCAAGCACTCATATAGAGAGATCAAGGGAGTGAGCTTTTAGTTGCAGAAAACAGATAAATTTTGTATTGTATGATAGACTCCCTGATTTTGTGTATGATTTTATCATTGTGGATTACTCGTATAGAGAGAGGAGGGAGCTTTTAGTTGCAGAGAACAGATATTTTGAATGGATATTTTGTATTGTATGATAGATTCCCTGATTTTGTGTATGATTTTATCATTGCAGATTGTACGGGATTTTCATTCTACAGACCCATTTTAATTTATTCTCATCTGCTGCCATTTACATAAAAAAAAAAACTTCCACATTAGGAGGCCCTCAAACATTGGTGACTTATAGAAGAAATCACCGACTTGTAGAAGAAATCACCGTAGGCCAATTTAAACCTTTTCATGGATTTGGAGCATACACGTAGACCTGGTGATTCAGGTCATGACACAACATGAAATGGCACGACATAAGACACGTTTAGCCGTGTTCGTATTTGGTTTATCGTGTTTCGTGTCGGACACGGTTCGTGTTTGGCTTATCGTGTCTCGTGTCTGAATCGTGTCGGACACGTTTCGTGTTTGGCTTATCGTGTCTCGTGTCCGGATCGTGTCGGACATGGTTAGGATAATCGTGTTTCGTGTCAAAGACATGTTTAATACGTTTAAAACATGAATAACACGCTTTAGTTTCGGGTTAACACGATTACACGAATAACATGTTACACGACACGTTAGACACACTTAATTAAAACCCTAAAATCTAATACACCCAATTACATATCTCATTCCCCATGACCCATTCTTTATGCTTTAAAATCTAATATACCCAATCACATATCTTATACCCCATTACCCATTCTTTATGCTTTAAATTTATCCATTTTTAGCTCTAAAATTATGTATGATGTATCTTTAATTAATTGAAATATATGAACTCATTCCCCATGACCCATTCTTTATGCTTTAAAATCTAATATACCCAATTACATATCTTATTCCCTATTACCCATTCTTTATGCTTTAAATTTCTAAAATTATGTATGATGTATCTTTAATTAATTGAAATATTTGAAAATTTTAATCGTGTCAAACGTGTCATGTCGTGTCTTGACCTGTTACACGGCTTAATCATGTAAACAGGTCTCATGTCCCGTGTACACGTTTAAAAACAGGTCTCGTGTTCGTGTCTCAATTTTGTGACACAATTAATAATCATGCCGTGTTCGTGTCATGCCTTATATGTATTTATACCATGTGTTTATACCTTATGTAAACACGACACGAAACACGGATTGCCAGGTCTACATTCACGTGTGTAAACATATTCCTCATAAATTTGACAAATTGATTGTAGCAATGGCTTGCCCCGCACTGGTATTGCTCGAGTTATAGCAATGGCTTGCCCGTGTGCCTCTCAAATGACGAGTCCAAAATATTAGCCGAGTTGTATCAGTGCCTCTCCTCTCTGATGGATATGTATTTGAAGATCGGGACCAAATGGTTATGTTAATGCTCAGTGCCTCTCAAATGACGATTACTCTGAAGATTCAGAATTTGATAATCAAGATCGGGACCAAATGGTGATTTTGATGTTAATGCTTATGATGTGCTTATGATGGATATGTATTTGAAGATCGGGACCAAATGGTTATGTTAATGCTTATGATAATTAGTAGGAAATGCTAGGAATGTGTTCATATATAATCACAAAACATGATGTTTAAATTATTCTCATGACGTTTAAAATATTTTCAATGTCGTTTATTTTTACCTTTCTTCCCTCTCCCCAAATATATTTCTTAGTTATTTATATCTATACTTATTTTCCATGTTGCCTCTTTGCAAATTCACAATCAGTACTGCAGCAATTTTTCATGAAGTTTTATGTCAAGAAAATCTTGTTTTGCCCTATTAATCTTATGAAGCCTTTTGGTCAAGGTTCCTACCTATTACAAAGTAGGAAGACCAAAATATTTAAGAATACATTGTCATTTGGATTCTAATGAAAACTTTCACTTTTATTACAAAAAAGCCATTGAATGATATACTTTCATTTTTATTTTTTAATTATTCTCAGAATTTTGGGGTCATATAGGTTAACCTTGTAAATTTAACTCCAAGCCATTGATATAGTAAGTTAGTAACATGAAGAATTTGGGTTAGGCATTTTTGGGGTTAGTTCAACCCAAACTATCTTTCAAGTCTGATTAGAAACATCAAAACAGGGCAAAGAAAGCGCGGCTCCATGGATCCAAGAAAGGGTAAGAAAATGAGAGCTTGTCAAGATGGCGACAAGGCAAAAGAAGCAAAACAGCTGTTGCCAGACCTTCCAACTGGTATGATGATGGAGATACTCTCATGGCTTCCTTTGAAGTCCCTTTTAATTATATAGAAGATGCAGTGAAAAACTATTACAAACAGTTGTTCCCTAAGGGATTACAAATGCAATTAGTCTTTCTTTCTGTGGAAATGTTATGCCAAATGCATCAATCTGTGTAATGTGATTATTTTATCTGTTCTTGAACCTCTGAGTTGACTACTTACTTGCCATGTTGCCTGTTGCAAATTCACAATCATGGAAGGCCAATTCTTCACACAAGTCAAGAGAAGAAACTTTGGATGGTTACGGTAGCCGGCCATGGAGACAGTTGAATCAGGGATATCAATGGGACAAAGAGAGCAATCCTATTATGGAGTTCATTTTGAGAATATCTTATTTTGCTCTATTAAGCTTCTGAATATTTTTTTTTTGGTCAAGGTTCCCTATTATGGAGTTCATTTTGAGTAATTGCATGCTCACCATCACTCTGCACTTCACAAATTCATCAATATAAAAATCCTTTTTCCCCCAAAACCAAGATTACAAACCCAGAGATTAAGATAAGAATTGTAGAACAAGATAGTTCTTCTGCAAAATCAAACAACCTGGAAATTGACTAAAAGAAAGCAGAAAAGTGTTCCATTGGTACTTAAATACTCAACATTATTGACAAATCACACTACAAATTCAGTTTTATATAGTAGGTAGGAAGATAAATAATAGACTATTTTTTCCACAATATTCATTTCCTCTTAATCTCCAATACAATCCCCAATCATTTTAACAATTTGCAGCAAATCTTTAAGTTATATATAAAGCATAAGAGCTTCAATCCATGGATATATTTCTTTTTGCTACATATGGGTATCTTATATATGGGATAGGAACACATATATTAAAAGAAGAGCTAGTATAAACCCAAGCCAAATTTATTTATAAATGAAAATTGATACAATTATCATGTTGGAGAGCTTATCCATAGATCGATCCGACATAACACAAACAAGGTTTGCTTGTGTGATTCCAAATATACCATATAATATATAAGTGATGCAATTGTGGTCATAAATTCAACCAAAGTCCAGATGAAGTACAATGGAAAAAGATTAAGGAGACTTGACTTTAAAACGTTGGGGGTGACATTAAGAAGGGAGATCAGCTCGATTTTGCTGCACTTTACAAATGACAATGGAATCCAAGGCAAACTGACCTTAATATGCAGAGGACCTAAAAGCAACTTTTGATCCCAATCGCTCATGTCACTCATCTCTTTGCAAATTTGAAATTTCATGCATGGAATGGAAGGTGCCTTTCGAGTTTTGAAGTTGGATGAGCAGCAGCCCAAGTCCAACTTGCTAGTTACTTGCGATCAGCACATCACTCTGACAAAAAGGGAAAATTTGCTTTCCAGTTTCCACTAAAAAAATGGTATATTCACCAAAAAAAATGGTACAAATCACACCAACCCAACAGCAGGTCATCGAGCATCATGAATGTCTCATCAAAAGATGATAAGCAAGACCATGTGGATGCAGCACAAAAGAAAGTAAGTTGCAAATTTAACTCATTCCGTAGCAGCACTTAGAGGACAAAGACAACAAAACTGACAACAAAATCAACAAGGTAGAAGATGAAACTCATTTCATTATGCTACATATAAACAGCAGCATTTAACTACAACAGCAAAGCAGGGAGAGATATCAAATTGTTGAGCTTATGATTCAAGTAAGGGTAACATGAGAAGGAAAATCCTCAATTCAAACAGATAATTCAAAAAATTGAATCGAAAACTTTAGACGAGGTACTTGGTATGGATAGCATTCCTTCAGAGTCAAACAGAGACAGGGTACATACAATTCATGAATAGAATTGAAAACTTTATTTAAACTTCCAATGAATCAATCATCTCTGTTTTATACTTGCCTCCGGCCGCAACATCCACCTTTTGTTTATACAGCTGTAACAACTCCGGCGCTTTGTCTTCGAATCGGTAAACAAACCTTTTAAGGAAAAGCTGTTCTGATATGTCAAACAATGAACACAATGTGAATTTGATAGCTATACCATTTGATATCAAATCCTGAACAAACAAACCCCTTGGAACAATATTTTTTTCCAAGCTCTGTTTAATAACACTCCCTTGCTTGGCAATGGCCGAAGGCTGAATCCCCATTGTGTTGACAAGAAACTCCATTGTTTTCGCAATCTTGTCCTCGGATGCAGCCATAACACATGGATACTTGAGAAAAGCTTCCCAAATCTGTTCCTCAGACAAACCCCATTTGTTATAAACATCAAACTTACTTTCCCAGTTTGATTTGCTGTTCTGTCTCACCACAACAACAGCATCAAGAAATTTAAACTCCAAAGGGTCGAACCCCTTTTCCTTAACGAAATTCACAATCTCCTTAAAATAATCAGAATTAGTCAAGAATGCATTAGGGTGCAAATGAAATGCATTTATAATATTTGATTTGGGTACTCCATTTTCCAGCAGAATATTGAAATTTGGTATCACATAAGAATTAAGATCATAGCCGATAATGAAAGGACAGCGTTGTAAAACTTTAACAGCCTTGTCATCTGATTGAACCAGATTGCTGAGGAGATTGAAGGTAGGGGCAATTTTTTGGTCTAAGCTTAATGTTAAAGTATTTGGGTATTTAGTTAAGTATTTGGCTAGGTCAGGGCTTGAAAAGCCTCTGGAGAGAAAAAATTCCACCTTGGGGGAAAGGTTCTTAACATCATAATAAAAAATTCGTGGGCACTTGGTGACTAGGGTTTTAATTTGGGATTCAGAGAAACCCTTGTCTTCAAAAAATGAAATTACAGAGTCAGGTTTCTCTGGGGTCTTGAAACAGAGATGTTTAGAAAGCTTCAAAGCAGATTCTTGGGAGAACCCAAATTTGTTCATGAGGTAAGAAGCTGGAAAAGGCTGAGAATGGGATTGGGAAGAAGTTTCGAAGAATCGAAGACTAAGAGCATTTGAAAGTCTAGAAATTGATGGGTCATTGTATAAAAGTAAGTAACTTGAAGAGGCTCTGATAATTCTCCTACCATGGAAAACATTCCTAAGAAGAAAACCAAACATGGGAACCGAACCTGAAGACATTCACCTCGCTTGCCGGCGCCCTGCTCCTGCTGAAAACGGCCAAAATTTGAGTTGCAGTTCCAGGCGACGGAAAGATGAAAAAGAAACAGCATTTAAAGGGGCATTCGTTTTGTTTACTGTTCAGCCCAATTCTTAATTCATTTTCATTGTCTTATTTTTGGCCCAAGTTCATTGATTACCAGACTCTGACTGGTCAAGCTGTTTTGGCCTTCTTTTATATATAAAAATTAAGCTCCAAAATAATTGGGCACTTGATGGGTGTGAACAAGGCATTTGCTTCCTTCTTCAACAACCCATCAAATCAGGGGAAAAAAAGCGCGTATCCATGGATGGAAAAAAGGGGAAGAAAATTGAGAAGATGGCAGCAAGGCAAAAGAAGCGAAAATGTTGCTGACACTGACGGACCTCTCATGGCTTCCTTTGAAATCCCTTTCCAAGTGCAAAATTTGGTTTGAAATTTTGTCGAATCCTCACTTTGCAAAACTTCACCTCTCACGATCATCTATTAGCATCTTGATCCATAATGAATACCCCGAAACAGAAGATGGATAGGAACACATATATATATTTAAAAGAAGAGCTAGTATAAACCCAACCCAAATTTATTTATGAATGAAAATTGACGCAATTATCATTGTTGGAGTTTGTGTCTATATATATAAGTGATGCAATTGTCCAGATGAAGTACAATGGAACAAGATTAAAGAGAGCTTATCCGTACATCCATCCGACTCAAACAAGGTTTACTTGTGTGTGTCTATATATACTACTATATATATATAAGTGATGCAATTGTGGTCATAAATTCAACCAAAGTCCAGATGAAGTACAATGGAACAAGATTAAAGAGACTTGACTTTAAAACGTTGGGCTGACATTAAGAAGCGAGATCAGCTCGAGTTTGCTGCACTTTGCAAATGACAATGGAATCCAAGGCAAACTGACCTTAATATGCAGAGGACCTAAAAGCAACGTTTGATCCCAATCGCTCATATCACTCATCTCTTTGCAAATTTCATGTATGGAAGGTACCTTTTGAAGCTGGATGAACAGCAGCCTATGTCCGACTTGCTGGATGAACAACAGCATATCACTATGACAAAAAGGGCAAATTTGCATTTCACTATGGTAAAAAACACTCCAACCCAACAGGCCATTGAGCATCATTATGTCTCATCAAAAGATGATAAGCAAGATAGATGCAGCAAAAAGAAAGGAAGTTGCAAATGTAACTCATTTCGTAGCAGCACTGGACATAGACAACAAAACTGACAACAAATTCGACAAGGTAGAAGATGAAACTCATTTCATTATACTACATATAAACAGCAGCATTTAACTACAACAGCAAAGCAGGGAGAGATATCAAATTGTTGAGCTTATGATTCAACTGAGTAAGGGTAACATGAGAAGAAAAATTCTCAATTCAAACAGATACAAGGTAAATATAATTCAAAAAATTGAATCGAAAACTTTAGACAAGGTACTTGGTATGGATAGCATTCCTCAGAGTCAAACAGAGACAGGGTACATACAATTCATGAAAAGAATTGAAAACTTTAATTAAACTTCCAATGAATCATCTGTGTTTTATACTTGCCTCCGGCTGCAACATCCACCTTTTGTTTATACAGCTTTAACAACTCCGGCGCTTTGTCTTCGAATCGGTAAACAAACCTTTCAAGGAAAAGCTGTTCTGAAGGGTCAAACAATGAAGCCAATGTGAATTTGATAGGTAAACCATTTGATATCAAATCCTGAACAAACAAACCCCTAGGAACGATCCGTTTCTCCAAGCTCCGTCCAATAACCATCCCATACTTGGCAATGACCGAAGGCTGATACCCCATTGTGTTGACAATAAACTCCATTGTTTTCCCAATCTTGTCCTTGGATGCAACCATAACGCATGGATGCTTGAGAAAAGCTTCCCAAATCTGTTTCTCAGACAAACCCCATTCCTTATAAACATCAAACTTACTTTCCCAGTTTGATTTGCTGTTCTTTCTCAACACAACAACAGCATAAAGAAATTTCCACTCCAAAGGGTTGAACCCCCTTTCTTTAACCAAATTCACAATCTCCTTAAAATAATCAGAATTAGTCAAGAATGTAGTAGGGTACAAATGAAATGCATTTATAATATTTGATTTGGGTACTCCATTTTCCAGTAGAATATTGAAATTTGGTATCACAGAAGAATTAAGATCATAGCCGATAATGAAAGGACAGCGTTGCAAAACTTTAACAGCCTTGTCATCTGATTGAACCAGATTGCTAAGGAGATTGAAAGAAGGGATAAGTTGTTTGTCTAAGCTTAATCTTAAAGTATTTGGGTATTTAGTGAAGTATTTGGCTAGGTCAGGGCTTGAAAAGCCTCTGGAGAGAAAAAATTCCCACTTGGAGGAAAGGTTCTTAACATCATAATAAAAAATAATTGGGGACTTGGTGACTAGGGTTTTAATTTGGGTTTCAGAGAAACCCTTGTCTTCAAAAAATGAAATTAGAGAGTCAGGTTTCTCTGGGGTCTTGAAAAGGAGATTTTTAGAAAGCTTCAAAGCAGAATCTTGGGAGAACCCAAATTTGTTTATGAGGTAAGAAGCTGCAAAAGACTGAGAATGGGATTGGGAAGAAGTTTCGAAGAATCTAAGAGCATTTGAAAGTATAGAAATTGATGGGACATTGTAAAAAAGCATGTAACTTGGAGAGGCTCTGATAATTCTCCTACCATGGAAAACATTCCTAAGAAGAAAACGAAACATGGGAACCGAACCTGTTGAAGACATTCACCTCGCTCGCCGGCGCTCTGCTGTCTGATGAAAATGAATACCCTGCTGTCTGATGAAAACCACCAAATTTTGAGTTCCAGTTCCAGGCGGCTGAAAGATGAAAAAGTAAAGGGAATTCGTTTTGTTTACTGTCCAGCCCAATCCTTAGTTCATTGTCTTATTTTCGGCCCAAGTTCATTGATTAATAACAAGACTCTGACTGGTCATTGTTTCCATTGTTTGCTTTGACTTTGAGAATGATATGTTTCGGGAAGTTCCATCTCCACCTCAATTCAAACATGAGGGAGATGATGATATATTGATGCTGGGGGTAATCGAAGATTCTTTGTGTGCTTGTTGTTATCGTTATAATGAATATTAATGATCCTTATCAATTTGATAAATTGGTCATGAAGGATTATGGTGTCAGGGAATCATGGACTACGCAGTTATTTAAAATACAAACTATGACAAAGTTCTGCAGCTGCTTCAACAAGGATCTACTTTAAAAAACTGTTTGTTTCCTTTTTTTTTCCTGCCCATTTCCTTTCGTTCTTGAATCTTTGAATTCATGACATGCTTGTTGTTGCTTTGCAAATTGATGACTATGGAATGCAACCAGGGGGGGGCGAACCAATCAATTAGCTATGGCAGCTGGTATAGTGAATTTGCAGTGTCACTCTCGTAGAACAAAGACAGCAATCATCCTCTTTCTCCATTAAGTTTCCAAAGGTTTTTGACTTCTCTGTCTGAGGTTTTATGCTTCCTTTAACAAGGAAGTAACACTTAGTTGCTCTGAAGACCAAAATGTTGCAGAAGCCACACTACATTGTGATTTTGATGTTAATGGAAACTTTGGGCATTGGAATTGCTTATGATGGATATGTATTCAGTAGGAAATACTAGTAATGTAGTCATATATCATCCGGCTCCTTTATATGTTTGAATTATTCTCTTTTGACATGATGTTGAAATTATTCTCAATGACGTTTATTTTTACCTTTCCTAGTTATTTTATAGCTATACCTTACCAACTTGGCTCAATTTTCATATTAATCGAAACTCAAATATTGGGGTCAATTAAAGTATGTAGAAGAAAGCTCAGGGTTATGGCCTATGGGTACTAAAATGTTGCAGGTCAAAATTTCTTATTCGTCAGGTTAAAGACCTCCTAACAAAAAGGTTTATGCAGGTCATCATTTTTTGGTAATTCAATTTCAATATGAATTTAGGAACAAATTACAAATACTTCAATTGTGATGGTTTCCATAGTGAGATGACATGGCATTTTGGCAATGAATCCATTGATCAATATACATGAACTGTACGGTACAAGCAGCAGAAACGAATTCAAAGATAATTATCCAACATTGTATTAATTCTACTCATTGAAATGTCTGATCAACACTCAATTGAACATAATTGTGAAAAACTATCTTTTCTGTTTGTTGCAGACAATGAAGAGGTTCCTAGGATTGAGGTGGGAGCCAAAAATATATTTGGTGAGATGATGGATATTGCTTGAAACCCTTTCCAGCTGTTGGGGTTCCATTGCTATTATGTCTGTTCTGCATGAGGCTAAAAACACAAGCTGTGTGACAAAAAGAGAAAATAAAAATGTCTTGGATGGTAATTGGTGGGTCTTAAAATTCTTAACTTTCATTGCTAAGTTGAGATGAAAAAAGGGTTGGAAAAAAGCAATGAAAAGAAGACTATCTTCAAGGTGAAAGATCTTCATAAATACAAGAAACTTTGCTTTTATTTGGGCTATACTTTTGCAAGATAGAAATAACACCAACAATTGATTGGTTTAATTGATCCGGTATTTATTCCATTTAAACAAGATCTTGGTTACGAGAATCTTGTGAATGGAAAAAGCTATTGTTAGGAGAGTTTTATCTTATAATAGACAGACCTGATTCAAACAAGATTAGTCATAAACGGTTAAATGGATACAAATTACCTATAATTGGAGAAATTGAGAAGAGAGAAGCTGGATAGAGCTAAAGCAATGAGAGCCATAGTAGAAAACAGTTGTATTCTCAATCAATTAAAAGAAAGTCATTATGCTAAAAATGGGACACCACTATCATGAATCAATGGCTAGTAGTAATCTGCAGTCAAAATCAAAATGATTGCGTAATCTTGAGCACCAAGCTTATGTCCCATTTTTATCAGCAGTATCTTATAGCTCTCATAGCTCTCGGATTACATTTGATTGGATCAAGCACCATTAGAAAAACAGCTTCTTTTTTTTTTTCTTTTTATCATGGTGCAACTTGATCAAAATGATTCAATTGATTGGATTATGTGCAAATAACAAAACACTCATAAATTGAGATTAATATGAAAAAATAAACAAAACATAGCCATGCCAATAGAAACAGAACACAACTGAGAATCACACAAACATTTCTTCTATCATAAAAGTAAAACTGAGCTGCTTTGGTTGGCAGCAAAACTCAAAAACACTCAGAGATTGTGAAGTACTCCCATATTTACAGTATGACAAAAACAGCATTCAGTCAAGGTCGCAGGACTGTATTGATGGCACTATATAAGAACTAAAATATTGAATATGACCTAACAAAAAAACCGAAAAAAAAGCAGCAAAAAAAACCAACCATATAATCAACTCTAACAAGCAGTGAGAAACCAATCTTTGGGCAAAATGCTTTCAACTCATCAACTTTCTCTAAATTTCCTTTAGCTTTGTGTGTTTCAAACTGTGGGGATTTTCTTTTCATGTTTCTGGAATTTAAATGTTGGATCGGCAATGACGCTATATCGGCTTGCTTCTATTCCTTTCATGAACTCTTGGAGCTGCAATAGATGAATAACAGGATTTTAGTATATCCAAAGTGAAGCAAAAAGAACTGAAAGCCCAAATATGAATTGAATTTTGTTCTTGTTCTGCATACCAAGTCCATTAGCTTCAGAAGTCCTCATGATCCGGAGCCTTCTTACGGAACTGAGAAACATCCTGAAACATGACAAGAAACGAAAAGCATATTATAAGTATCTAAATCAAATCAAAGTACTTTCATTTCCTTTCTTCTTTTTTGTTTCTTGAGCTGCTATTGCTTTCAAATCAAACTTCCCATTTCATGTCCCCATTCAGACCAATTACAATTAGCAAAAGATAGTAGCATACCTCCATGGAACATCACCCACTAGCATCCAGTCTCCCTCTTTGTCTTCATAAGTCAGAACAAATTCAGATGATCCATCCAAAAGCTTAGAGGGTTTTGTTACTTGTTCCTTCTCAGCACCTACAAAAGGTTTTTTGTTAGAACAGAATCCTTCATCTGATGTGAAGTGAAAAATGTTTCTTAAAAACAGAACATAGAAGAGGCAACTTACCAATTGAGTTAATGGTTGGAACAGATCTGAGAAACATGTCTTCCAGTGCTTGAGCCAAACTCTCATAGCAAGAATGAGCATTTAAATCCACCTTCCTTCCTATTGGGATTCCATCCATATTCACCTTAACAAAACCAAGATGCCCTTTTTCATTAACAGCAGAATTGATTTGTTTACCATTATTAGGTTTCTTTTTGGAATTAGCATCCTTGGATTTTTCCTTTTCCCCAATTCCCTTTTCCTCCTCAGCTCTTGGAGCCTTTGCTTGGTTAACCAAGCTGTTCATCCTGTAAGCCCTTATGGGCGGCCATCCCACAACTTGACTGCTTCCAAAAGAAAAAAAAAAACAATAGAGATCATTAAGTAATCTAACTAATTAAAGGAAACTTAGGAAATTAGTATACAATAGAGATCACTAACTAAACCCCTTAACTATGAAATGCTCAAAAACCATTGATCAAACAGCTATGCTTCATTTATTTTCCTTTGTCAATTAAAGCCTTTTCCTTTTCAATTAATTCTTTAAAAAACTTGAAGCAAACCACACAAAAAGCAATGAAATTGAACTTCATGGTTAGTTATGCCACCAGACATTAAGAATGGAACCAAAGACTAACTAAAATTCCCTAGTTATGACAAAAACCAGTGACAGACTGAGACTAGAAGAATTTCATATATGTGATAGCATGCAACCAACCATAGAAGCAATGATATTATTAATAAGAGAAAAGAAAAACAAGACAAGAGTGAAAGAACAAACCTGACAGCAGTAGGAGATCCACCTTCATGGGAGACAGACTCAGCAGCAGCTCTCTTGGTCCCAGAAACAGCAACAGAAGGAGGACCACCATTATTATTATTAGCTCTATGATGAGAAACAACTGAAGGGAAGTCTTTTGCAGTCAAGATTCTGCCACACTCACCCCATGAAGAAGAAGAAGCACCCGCCTTGGTCTTCCCGGAACCACCGCCACTTCCACCAAGGCTCAGCCCAAGGCCAAGCTCCAGCTCACTCTCAGCTGGATATGAATTTGCCTCAGAAACAACCTCCACTTTTGAAACTGCTGACTCATTTGTAGAAACCCCAGAAGAACCCCCACCACCACCGCTGCAACCACCACCCCCACCACCACCACCACCACCACCAAGTAAGACCAAGCCACCTTCCATCACAAACAAGCAAGAGAAATCAAGAAAGGTGAAGACTTTGGCACAGGTTAAGAAAAGAAATAAGAAATCGTTTTGAGAGGGAATTACAAAGGAAAAATTGAAAGGCTTGTTTTTTGGGAACAAAGGAAAGGAATGAAAGAGAGAGACTGAAGTATAGGACAGGGAAAAGGAGGGAAGAAGAAGAAGGTAGGTTGGGGGAAGGTGGTGGAGGGAGTGATTATAATGGGACCCATATGTCTGCTAGTGCGCTTAGCACTCTTACTCACCACCCTCTTCTTTAGTCTTTACTCCAAAAAAAAAAAATCCTTTTTCCTTGACATGATCATGTCTCTTTAGAATCTGGTTTTTCTTCTGTTGGTTGGAAAACAAAATATTTTAGAAAATCTATGAAATCCCCAAAAAGGAAAAACAAGCTGTGCAGTTTTGCAGATTACAGGCAACCATAAGTGAAGGAAGTCTTGCTCTCCAAGTCATGGGTTGTGAATTTGGACTGTCTGCCTTTGAATTTTATTTTACTCTCTTTTTGCCATTTTTGTTCAAAGCATATGCTGCAACAAACTGTATACATGTCTCACTGTTCTTGACCATATTGCTTTGCTTAATGATGTTAATTGTTAAAACATAACTAAAGTGGTTGAATTTTCAAGAACAAAACTAAAATGCAAAATATTCCAACAAGATGTTGCCATGATGCTATCTAGATCATGAAAAATATGTTTACTTCTATTTAGCTAAAAATTTGACTGTTTGATTATACTTATCAACTTGTATGAAATTACCTTAATGGACAATTAGCTTTTGATGGGGTTCCATAGCAAAAGGGGGTTACTTTTCAATTTTCACTTGGTCTTTGCTTAATAAAAGAGCTTTTTCTTTTTCTAAACAAAGCTCTCAAGTTAAATAGTAAATTGTTGATCATGCTTTGAGACCTAAAAAATACAACAATATGATTAATGTAGGGAAAATTGGGTTTAACATAAGGATTAAGGATGATATATACTCAATTACACAAATTTACAGCACAAAAAGAGAATTGCCTAATTAATCATTTTAATTAAGAAAAAGAAAAAATTAACAATTCTCTAATGATAATTATGATACTCAATTAAAGTAATAAGAATAAGAAAGGGCTTTAATTAATTAAAAGCTTATTAGGTGTCTCTTATTAGCTTTAGAATAGAAAAAAAGCATAGGGTTAAAGTCTTAAAGGTTGAGTCTTTTTACAAGGGGCAAAAAAGCATTATTCTAATCTTAAAACTTCTTTCTTTTCTTCCCCTAATGTGCTGTCTACTATTTCAAGGACAAACGGCACAAAACCTTGTTTTAGAAAGTTGAGACCTAAAGAGATTATGCAATTCCAAGTGGGGAGGTGGGGTTGCCTCTCCAAAATAACCAGAAAAGGTTGAAACTAAAATACTTAATTAAGCTTAACTATATACATATCCAACATAATTAAATTAAATTCATATTTATTTTCTTTTATCATTACAATTTTTTTTTTTAAAAAAAGCTCATAATTGGACCACAGCTATAAATATATAATTTTGCTTTGCTAAGGTTGGTCTAATCAATTGATTGTTTAGGAAATAAAGGATATCATAAAGCATGGAAAAGAAAGAACTTAATAAAGGAGGGGAAAAAAGAAATTAAAGTTCCATATTTTTTCCTTATTTGCTTCAAAAATATGGAACCCTTGACCACTAACTGTAAACAATGTTTGTTCTTACAAAAGCCATATGAATGGAACTCTTCATAGCTGAAAAAAAAGTCCTAAAACTTAGGTTTTTTTTAGGTTGTGGAATTGGAACTAGAGACCATAATGTTGTGTTTTTCAATCTTTGGGGGTCACCTTTATTTAATTATTATTATATTAATTATTAATTATATCAAAAAAACTTTTATTTATTTATTTCTTTCTTTCTTTCATTTTTAAAGAACTAAAAAGGTCAATACAGGGTGACAAAAGGTTACAAATAGGTTCCCATGACAACAATTCCAATAGACTAAAGTTTCCACTATTCTTTTTGTGGAATTTGTTTACACTACTAAGTAGTAAAATCTTGATTTGAGTACTACAGAATACAGATGAAGGAAAAAAATATAAATTCTCCAATTTATGTTTATCTTGCAAAAAAAGGAAAAAAGAAAAGAAATTCTCCAATTTAACGTGATTCATCCTAACAATATAGTGGGTAAAAAGGTAAAAATAAAAATATTGAACATATAAATCAGATCAAAGTCTATTCAACATTTAAAAAAAAAAAACCTCAAGCATGAATCACTTTTTTTTTTTGAGGGAATGATCAATGAAATTTTTTTCGGTAAAGTTATTTGCACTATTGAGCATACTATTTTGCTACACTACCTATATCCAACGGTTGTTATTCAAATCAAGGTCACATCTAACGGTTATAAATAGCAGTATATAAGAGTAGTGTGTCCAAGAGTACTACCCATAGCCTTGTCTATTTTTTTTTTGGTAATATATTGGTAAAGAAAAAAAAAAGAGTTGAGGTGGGAATTGGGGAAATTTTTTCTTTTGACATTCGGAAATTGGGGAAAATTATGGTGAGGAAAAAAAAAAGGAGTCTTTAATTTTTTAGCGTACACGTATATTAAGGATCCAAAGAAGAGGGGTCGGAAGTAGAATTGAAACTGAAATTGAAACTGGGATGTGTTAAGGGACAAACCGACAAGGGCACGTGCCTCCACTCGCTCTCCGAACGCCACATCAGCCGACAAGGTACGCGGCTCACCGGACTACCCTAACCTCTCTTTTGCTTGAGCTTTTTTAGTCCGAGACAGCTTGGCACCTTTTCCTGACTTCATAACAATTTCCGTCCTCTTTTCCCCACGCGCTCCTTAGTATATTATTTTTCCCAATTTTCTTAAAGGTTGATTAATTAACTGAATTGCTAAATACCGTCCTATTTTTGCTATTTATCGTCCCATTTTTTACACTTTTATACTTTGTTCATATTTTTTCAACTTTCTAACTCCAAATCTTTTAAAACATCCAAACAACCTTCAAACTAAAATCTTTACTTGTATGAAAATCTCTATGAAATAAATGCTTTTATTTTGTAAATCTAAGTTTTTTTAATTTTTTTTGACTAAAATTGCTCATACTGCCCTAGAGGGGCGGCTGAGCCATGGTAGGGCCGCACCAGGGGGACGGCTTGCCATGGCCAAGCCGCCCTCCTGGGGCGACACTACCATGGCAGGCCGCACCAGGGGGACGACTTGCCATGGCCAAGCCGCCCTCCTGGGGCGACACTACCATGGCAGGCCGCCTCCCTGGGGCGGCTCTGCCATGGATAGACCGCCCCCCTGGGGCGGCACCGGTACTAAACCCATTTTTTTTTAAAAAAATAACTATTTAAAAAAAAAAAAAAAGACTTTGCCGCCCTAGTGGGGCGGCTAGCCGTGGTAGAGCCGTCCTAGTGGGGTGGCTAGCCGTGGCAGAGCCGTCCTAGTGGGGAGGCTCCGCCGTGGCAGAGCCGTCTTAGTGGGGAGGCTCCGCGTGGCTAAGGGCAAAAGTGAAAAAGTGGCAAAGGTCAAAGGGCAAAAGTGTAAAAAATGGGGCGGTGAATAGCAAAAATAGGACGGTATTTAGCAACCCCCTTAATTAAGGACCCAAAATAAGTTACTTCATACAATAAGTTATATAAGATTTTAAGATGGTTTAATAGATAAAAAATCATAACAAGCTTGATGATCACCTTAAATAAGTTGATGAGTTTAAAAATTAGGAATACAAAAGAAAAGTTATTAATAGAGGTTTTCCATTTAAAGTTTAATCCAACGAGACTATATTATCCAAGTTCTAATAAGACTATTGTTGATGCATAAAAGGTTCAGTTCAACTGATTGAAGAAGACTTTACTTGAACCTCAACTTGGCTTCTCCTTCTTAGTTGGAGAATGTAGATTTGCAAGATCGAGTAATGAGCTAAAAGAGTGGCAAGGCTTCAGCCCTATGAAGGCATTTTGCTATTCGAGTTAGATTCCCAAATCCCACCCATGAATTTTGGAGAATAAGAGGAAAGAATGGGAATATAGTTCAATATATTCAATTGAGTGTGTATTATGTTTTGGAGAGAGAAGATTATCACTTACATACTCGTGTTTGTATGACATGGTTAAATTATCACGTGTGAGTGATCACACCAATGATTCATATTGTGACGTAAAGATATGGATTCTGAAGTAATGCGATATAGACATTTGGTGTTTGTGTATATCTTTAGTTGAAACTAGAAATTCAATTAGCAACAACGTATTATGCTCAACAAATATCAAATTGATGGTTACTGGTTAGTAACCAAAAAATAGAGTACTACTAGTATTTATTAGCACTCTAATTTTGTGTTTTATAGGAAAGAAAATGGGGGTTGCTAAATACCGCCCTAGTTTTGCTAAATACCGCTCCACTTTTTACACTTTTGCCCTTTACCTTTTACACTTTTACACTGAGCCTCCCCACTAGGACGGCTCAGCCACGGCGGAGCCTCCCCACTAGGGAGGCTCAATCACGGCGGAGCCTCCCCACTGGGGCGGCTTCACCATGGGCAGGTGGGGCGGCTAGACCAAAATTTTTTTTTTCTAAAAATAATAATTATTTAAAAAAAAAAAAATAGCCGAGCCGCCCCACCGGGGCGGCCTACCCTAGCGAAGCCGCCCTAGTGGGGCGGCCTATTCATAGTGAAGCCGCCCCAGTGGGGCGGCCTGCCCATGGTAAGCCTCCCTCTTGGGGTGGCACGGGTCATCAGTCATAAAATTCGTCAAAAATTGCATTTTTCTGAAATCGTCATCAAAATACGGCACGTTATCGTTCATTTTTCTTAAATCGTCATCAAAATACAACACGTTAACGTTATTCTACGTTCGTGATAGTTTCAAGATTAGAAAATAAAGCAAAGGGTAAAAGTGTAAAAAAACATCAAAATTGGGGCGGTGAATAACAAAAATGGGGCGTGTTTAGCAATCCAGAAAGAAAATGGAGTATTTTTCTTATGCGGTGAGTGTCCGACGGGTTAACAAGCGCGTGTGATGCAACAAGTTATATAACACTTCAAAGTCATTCGCCCTTCTTCCTTGAACATACATTAAAGAGGGCACTAGTACGGAACCGGTGGGCTCTCTTTTGTATTTTAATATATTTTTTTTAAAGGAAAAGCAAAGAGCCCACAAATGGGAAAAGAGGCTGAATATTCTCATTTCGAGACCACACCTGAATTAAAAAAAAAAAAAAAAACCTACAATTTTTATGGACTTTTAAGAATTAAAAGGCTTTTTTTTTTCTTGGTTGTTGTCAACTGTGAAGTTTGTTGCCGTTAACTCCCCATTTTTTCTGGCTTTTGGTAGGGCTACTACCATATCAACAAACTTATCATTTCTCAACACCTCCATAATTAGAGCTTCTCTTTTTAATGTTTATTTGGTTTTTAAGTAATCATAAAATTAATTAATTGAATTAAATATTAATAATATAGGGACGCCAAAACTTGTCCTACTCTTTATTAATGAAATCATAACATACATACTTTTTTCTTTGTCAAATTTTAAAGAAGTTCAATTTGATGGATATTTAGTTAGGGAAGTGATTCCTTGTGCTGCAACCGAAAGCTTTGAACTAAAAAAAAAAGTCTTTATCAGGGAAAGGAATACAAATAAAGCATAAGCTTTTTCTTGTAGATGCAATATGTTTTATTTGATGTATACTATAAGGAAAAAATAAATCAAGTAAATATATTCAAAGTCACCAATAATAAAAAGACAGACAAAGTTATGTATTATGTGCTAAAGGTTAACTTGCAATTCAGAAACATGACAGCTTGTTCCAAAATATATAAATCAGTCTAATCTTATGAATGCAAAAGGAAAATTTTCTTTTCCTTTCTTCATTTACATGGTGGGGGAGGGAAAAGCTCTAAATTAAACCTTTAACATTTTACCATGGTTTTAAAAACCGATCCGAGGTAGAACCGGAAAGGCCATTGATCGATGGCTCAATTGGTCGAACCGGTCAATCTGATCCGATTTTTAAAACCATGTATTTTTACAAACTCCCTATCAATACTTGTTAGCTAGGTTGAATATATATGAGAAGAGCTTAATGTGATAATGGGCATTTTATTAAATAAAATCTCGTCTTTTAAGTCATGTGTGTGAAGGACTTCCCTTTAATTGGAGCTTGATGTCGTTCAATTCCGAATTAATGGAAACTCAGTATGACTGTATACCATAGGAAAAAGAGCTCCTTGAGTCATGTTGGGCTACAGGAATGTTTTTTTCCACATGGCTTGCTGTTGCCTTGCATGACAGATTCTGATAGAAAAATATATGCAAATGATGTGAAAGAAAGATAATTCGATCCCCGGCCTATCCTACTTGATCGAATTCAGTTTAACAAAACCATAAGGATTATGCTTTGAGAGAATAGAATAGACCAAAGTATTTCACATGATAAAAGAGAAGAACTATGAATATAAAAAATAGGAAACTAAATTAAGTTCAGATAGGCATCATTTTAGGCATAAGATGCATTGGGAAGACTTTAGGAAAAAAGGTGATAAGATTCACAGCATAGATCAAATAAATGAATATGTGATAAACACTTGTCTTCAAAACTATTCTCCTTTTTATACTACTATAATTTTTGGAGTAATATCAAATGAAAAGTAAATCACTTTAAGATATGGAGACAAGAATTAAAATAGAGGCTTATATAATATTGGCAATATTAAGATTGAATATATTTATTTAACATTATCTACATAGCTAGTCCCAAGTTTTTGAAGAAGGTGGTGGGGTCTTGAGTCTTGACATTGAAAGGCAAGCCAAAGTATTATTTATAATGAAAGGTTCTATTTGGATAGATTAGAAACATAAACAATAAGAAGATCATCAGGATAATTTTAGAAGAAAAAATGTGGTTTTGTCTTTTTTATTTATAAAATTTTAGTTTGTCATTCATGAGCCTAATGGAAAAAAATGACCCTTTGTTCCATTATGAGTGCTGATTTTGACTCTTGAAGCTAAGTGCTTATAACAAAGTCAGAACAAATTTCAAAAGCTAATTAAGACAAATTAAAATTGTCAAAGATGCAATTCTAATATCATCATCATTTAATCTCTGAATTCTGTATATTTGGTGCTTTAACAATAATATGATCATTTGGTTGAAATTAAAATACCTTGATTTAATTACCTAGGGTGTAAATTACCTTGATTTGATTTTATCTACTGATTTCCTAATTTGCAACTTAATTTATCTGCAGTACCTAAAAGGGCAATATCAGAATGAACATATATGGATCTATATCCCATTGTTCAATTATTTACAACAAATCAAAACTAAAAAAGCTTTTGATTAGATGAATAGATGAAATCAAATTAAATGTATGGAACTATTACAAGGTTATTGATCGAAACAGAACTAGAATAAAAAGGTTTACCCTTAATTAAAATTTATCCATCCAAATTAATAACAACAAGATATGAACTCCTATTTTCTCAAAAAAAAAAAGATATGAACTCCTATGATCAAATATGGAGAGTTCTGAAAAATCATAAACATTAGTGTATTTACAGAAGTTTCATTAAAAGAAGGTCTAAACTCTAGTCTAGCAATCATCAATCAACAATCTAGTATTGACTTTATTAAATTAAAAAGAATAAAAGCATTCTACAAGAAAAAAAAATTATAGCCCCCCAAAACATATAATAATATTTTGAATTATATAACAAAAATAATCACAAATTTTGTGGTTCAAGCAAACCCTCAACCATTACAATTCTCCCCAAGTATAAATTATTGGGAATGCAATTGCATTCATAAAATACAAAATAAAATTAAAAAATACAAAAAATGGAAAAAAAATGAATAGGGGGAAGAATGGCCTAGCTAACACAAATTAAATCATCTCACTAGGTCAATCTTCCACCTTGTTACCAACTTCCATCAATCGGTCAAATCTTTGAAGTGCAATATTTTTCCAATGTCTCCCCTATATTATCCAAATTCCCCCCCAACATTTAAATACTTTGTCCCACTTTACACTATACTTTACAAATTTAATTCCTCTTTGATTGATCTCAATTTTGGTTTTTTTTTTTTTTTCAAAGGAAACTCAAATTATCCACCGATGGAGTTCTTCGACGCACCCGGCTTCTCTTTTTTCTAGCCGCCGCCGCCCCGCTTGGCCCACAAGAAATGGAGATTTCGCACCCACAAATATTACCAAAACATGAAAACAATCCCCCATCGTCGGATGTATCTCTTCTAACATGTCTTAACGTTGATTTAGTGTTATTGCTTGTCGGATTCCCACTGGAGACGTAACTTGAAAACTCACCTCTGTCATACAATGCCGGGAGTTCAGTTCTCCACCTGTCTAGCTTTGATCGAAGCCCTTCGATACTCCCATCTAAGCTCCACCCTTCGATCGACGACTCTTGCTCCTCCATTCTGTTATTATAGTACCTATGAGCCACGGCCGCCGCCACTTCCGACGGCGATGGGCCGAGTTCGGAATCGGTCCACCCGTTAAATATTTTCAACCCACCTGGTGATTTGGTCGCAGTTGATGCTTTTTGCCCTTTTTTGTAAATTTTTTGACCGGTTTTCCCGGGATCCTCAATTCCGTTCACGATCGAACCTCCTCCTTTTGCTTTTTTCTGTTTCTCGAACATGTAATTTACCAAGGAACTCCCTCTCGAATTGGTTTTATAGACTTTTCCGAACCCGATATCCGATCCGTTCACCATTGATCCGCCGTTAACCATGGAGCCGCCTTTAACGGACCCACCATTCCACGGCGCCGTGTCGTCTTCTTCTTTAATTGAAAAACCAACCAATGAACCACCTTTAATGGAACCGTTAATTATGGACCCACCTTTCGTGGATCTCCTGGGTCCAATTTCTGACGCGACCATCGAACTCGAATCACTCTTGCTTCGCCGGAGCTCCGGGATACTCCCGGTAAGTAAAAACAGATGATTGTTGGTGTTGCTTTTGGTTGTAGTGCTGGCCGCCGCAGGATGATGATTGTTGTTGGAGTTTTGAAACGGATCCTCCTCGCCCATCAAATGCCGATACCCAACCGCCGACGATCCCATTTGCATATACAACGGCATGCTCCTCATCGAACTATCCAGCAACGCCACCCCAATGTTCAAAATCCCCTGAGGCCGACCCGATTTCCTCCAAACCTGAAGCGCCACGAATCTCATCCCAAGCTGGACCTCCCGGCTTTTATTGGGCCGAGACATCGGAGGAATCAGATTCCCGACGATGGCCCGAACCGTTCCGATGTGAATGTCGCGGAACCAATGCACGGCGTAGAGTTCGATCATGACCGCCGACGTGTCACCGTGGATGAAATCGTCATCGACGCGGAAAACGAATTTGTCGTTCCACGTAGGACTGGTGTGGCCTTGGCTGTCAATTCGGGTCGAAAGTTTCCGTTCCGGGTGAACCCAAGCCACCGCGTAGGTTCGCATTTTGCGACGACATACGGGCTCCAAATCTTGGGCGGAGATCACATTGATTTCCAGTAACTGGAATGGCCGCGCCAAAATGTTCATAATTACGATTTAATATTAATATCAATATTAATTAAAAAAGAATTTAACTAATATTGATATTAATACTTAATTAACGTTAAAGATTCAGGGTGGCTTGCAATGTGGGCGTCGCTAATGGTGGATGCTTTCGTCGCTAAATTATCAATCAACGAGGAAAAACGGAGACCCGCTCTCGTCGTCGAAACGACGAAGGGGGTAAGGAAGAGGGACTATGGAGGAGAAAATGAAGGAGGAAGAGAAAGGAATAGTAGGGGAGCATTTGGAAAAATGCCGAGATTGGGTGGGTATCACTTTGTGGTTAAAGGGAGCCTAAACCGTTGTTTCCTAACGTTTTCTTGGTTATTTTTCGACACCCAAAAAATTGATTTATTTCTTTATTAGTTATTAGTAATAATTTTAGAACTTTAATTAGGGTAATTTTTTTTGAGTAAATTAAATCCCATTGTTTTCTATTTTTGTCTCTAATAAATCTCTTTTACTCGATGTTCTAGTTGTGGAAGATCAATTTCTGGCCTTTGATTTGGCATTTTCTTAAACTGCATTTTGGGCTTTTTTTTTTTTTTTTTTCTTCGTCCCAAATATTTTGCCTAGTCTTTGTCGACGGTTGGAAGTTGAGACCTCTTCTTAAGAAATGTCCTGTAAAGTTTGTTGGTGACATAAGCTAATTGAAGGAAATAGTTTAGGGAGTATTGGGCTCAAAAGTGTTGAATGGGTTAAGTTTTTTGGGCTATCAAATTTAAGACCAATATGAAATAGGCCCATTCAATATTTCCATTTTTGCGAATTATAAGGAAATTATTTAAGTATAATAGTTAATTAAAACTAATAACAAGTGATTAGTTGAGGTGTAAAGGGTTTGTTTCTACTCCCGGACGAGGACAAGAACGCAGATTCAATCTCCGAGAGCATATATTTGTTGGAAGGGCTTGAATCTGTGCGGTTCTCAACTCGGAAGGGATTAGTTTGCAGATCAAAAACAAAGAATTTTCGGGTATGTAATCTTAAACTCAGAGAATTAATTTAGAAATCAATGATTTTTAACTCTTTAATCCCTTATTATTACTTATTGTTCAAATCAAATTAACCTATACTGTATAGTGTAAACAAAGACGAATAAATAAACAAGAAGCTTGTTGTCAAGGGTTAAAATGACACCTTTGTCAGTTAATAATACACGTGCCAATCTAATTGACCATCTGTCTGGCTCCAAGAAATTGTGATTGTCACACATTTCTATGGCAATTCTGACCCTCAAAATCACAAACCTTTTGGAGATGGCTCACTTCTGACCTCACCCTCACTCATAAAAACACTCCAATCATCTTTCATTAATAGTAGCATTTTTTAAGCAATTTTCATGTAGTTTTCTTTTTCTGTTCTAAGTTATGATGTCCCATACCCTTTCTTTTTCACTTCTTAACTTGGGTTTTTTCATGAAGTTTATTTAAATTAATAATTGACCTGATAAAGGTTGGCAGTTGGCTGTTGGCTACTTGCTTTTGCTGGTTTTAGAATCACATAGCAACTTCTTCACAAAAATAAACATCATGTGATTAATGGGTTTAAGTCCTTTACTCAAAAAGGAATCACATACATCTTGCTTGTTATTCTTGACTTTGTTCTTGATTATGGTTTTGTTTAACTGATATAATATTATGGTTTGTTTTTTCCTCTTACAGTATGTTTCCTAGGATCAAGGAACATGATACTTAAGTAGAACTGAAGAAACATAAGAAAAATGCAAACCCCCCACTTAAGATTTGCAGACATAAGCATATGGGAGTTTGTTTTATTTAATTGATTTTTTTTGGAAGTCAAATTGAGTTTAGTTTAGTTTATTGATCTTTAATTGTTCACAGCTCATATAGGTATAGATTTTTCAACTTTATAATCTTAGGAAGGGAAAATAGATTAGTATTTAAGGGCTGCAAGTTCAATGAAAATGCTTCAAAGAAGCTTATCAACCCCAGTTCTTGGAAGCCTCCCCTTTTCTTTCTCTGATAGTCCAAACAAAGATCTTGATACTACTTACAAATCACTGTCTCATTCAGCTTCAGGGTTTTCTGAATTCAATAAAGAATCCAGCAGTTTTTGGGTTAGAGGCTTTCGAAGAGCTAAGTCTGATGGAAGCTTAGAAAGATTAGAGCAGAGTTCTTGTGATAAATCTCAGCTTCTTGATTCCAGAAAACCAAAGAAATCTTCCCATTGGCATCATTTAAAAATGTTGCGTAGCGCACCGTCTTTTTCGGTATTCCCCCAAGGGGTTGAAGATGATGGAGAAGTTGGGGAGGAGAAATTGGTGAGAACAGTTACTATTGGAGACAACATTGATGCTATTGGGAATGCAGATTTCAGCTTTATGATGAAGAAGGAGTTGAGCATGCAGTTGATTCAGGAAGAAGGAGAGGAGGAAGAAGAAAGACCATACAGATTTCAACGTTCTTACAATGAAGAAGTTGATCTTGAACCACCTAGTCCCCCCATGTATCTTGCCACAGGTCTGGGAATTGATGCCATGGCTGATGGTATTGATTTGAGTTCAATTGATCTTGATGAAAATGGTGACCCTGAACAGTTCCATAAGAGGCTTGTTGATGAGTACCCTTGTCATCCTCTTTTCCTAAGGAATTATGCTAAATTCTTACAGGTATGACTAATTTTAGCATACATTTTTCTTGTTTTTCCCAATATGTTGAATTTGAGCTCACTATGTAAGGCATTTAAGATATGGAATGTTTGCAGCATGAAAAAAAATTTTATCTGTTTGATTTATGGGTAGCTATTCTAGTTCATTCTAAAGGTCTGACTGGAATATGTAGATAAATAAGTTTTATCATAATCCAGAAATCAATACTTGGGTGTATTTTAAATCCATGTCATGGTAGATTTGCAGCAGTTGATCATAAGTTGTCATTTTAGTTTTTACTCAATGTCTGTTCTTTGAGTCCTTCTATAGTTTAGTCTTTAATTTGGCAGAAGAGGCTAGAGGAAAAGAAACCATCATTTTTCATCATCTGGTTTAAATGGCGGTACTAGCATTTCATCTCACCATGGAATTTGTATCAGAATGTATAGCATAGCTAATTCCAAAGATTTATCAAGAATAAAATAAAACATGTTTTTTAAGTCTGTCTTGTGAAACATGATTCAATGTCTTCCTGCAGTCCAAAGGAGATCTTCACGGAGCAGAGGACTTCTATCATCGTGCTACATTAGCTGATCCTGAAAATGGTGAAATACTGATGCAGTATGCCAAAATTGTATGGGAGCTGCACCAAGACAAAGATGTAGCGCTTAGTTACTTTGAACGCGCAGTTCAAGCTTCTCCCCAAGATAGGTTAGCACTTGTTTATACTAAAATGGATACTTTAAAATAGGTTATCCAAAATTTCAGTTGAATTAGTTCTCAATTCGAATAAAGTGAAATTGTAATACACATAGCTAAATGACGGACTTAATGCAGAACTTGGCTATGGCATGTTGTTGATTAGGTTCATAAGCTAAACTTTACTTCTTTTCCTTTTCCAGCAACGTCCTTGGAGCATATGCCAACTTCCTCTGGGAAATAGAGGATGATGAAGAGAAAACCGAGCCAGCTAGCCCATCCTTGCGCCCTCCGAATCCAGCAGGTTTTGCAAATCATGCTGTTGATCTCTTAGAAGTTAAAAATATCCTGGATGTTGATATTGAGGATTATTACAGGAGGATGGTCAAGGAAAATCATTCTAACCCTTTGGTTCTAAGCAATTATGCCCGTTTTCTGCACGAGGTGAACTTTTCATAATCTGCTCCATTTTTCTGCACAATTTGCTCATTTGTTCATCTAGGGATGCCATCTTCACCCTGTTACCTGTAATGTCCTCTTGAATTGACAGTCTAAAGGAGATCTTGAAGGAGCAGAAGGGTACTACTCACAAGCCATACAAGCCGATCCCAGTGATGGTGAAACCATGTCCAAATATGCGAAGTTGGTGTGGGATCTTCATCATGACCATGGTAAAGCGTCACATTACTTTGAGCGTGCTGTTGAAGCTACTCCTGAAAATAGGTAGTTATCAGTAACATGAACATCCTCTATATGAAACAAATTCTCCTCTTGTGAACAAACCTTTTTACTATTGTTCTGCAATATCCTGTATTTTAAGTTGTCCAATGAAGATGGTATGGGAATTCTTATCGAGTTGTTTCTCCTTTGCAGTCATGTTCTTGCAGCATATGCTAGTTTCCTCTGGGAAGCAGATGAAGATGAAGAGGATAACACAAGACAAGACCAAACTCAGGTTTCTCTTCAGCATGGAACTCTGTTTACAATAAACTCATAGCCATTGGCCGCAAAATTCTGTTGGTTTCATACAGAAACTGAAGATGTTTAGATTACTTAAATTTTGTCAATTGTCAGACTATTAATAAAAGAAATGCCAATGCCTCTAATTTTCACATGAACATTCACTTTCCCCTTTACTATGCAAAAAGAAGGATTTTTCTTTCGGATAAATTTGATACTGATTTTTGGAAATGTCGAACTAAAGAATGATTGGAAGGAAGATCTATCATATGGGCTTGGCTCGTTTTCTTTGAATTGAATAAATAGATTATAGATCCAACTTATGAAGCAGAGCTTGACTAAAAGTAAAGGAAATGAGCCCAAAACTGCAAACATATTTGACTATTGAAGTAAATTTTGAAAGAACAAGTATGAGGACGCCATTTCCAAAAAAAAAATGTAATTCCTATTTCCAACATATCTAAGTAAAAACTAACTGATAGAAACACCGATATGTATTTGTATCTAAGAAACAGTAATTAAGCTGAGTTATGGTGGCTGCAACCAAAAGTTTGATTCCTTCATAAAAGATAAAAGAATGTTGACTCTATGAAGTATGATATTTGCTCCAATTTAGGATTCTGGGTAGCTTGATAATCCTCTGTCTTGACGAGCAGTTGGCCTGTAGAAACCATTTCCTCTTGGTCTTGTGTAGTCTCGCTCGCTTCCATCATAAGAACCCCCCCTGCCATAGCTTCGACCACCAAAACACCCCCTTGGAGCGTCTGTTGGATAGGTGCCTCGGCCTCTACCCCTTCCCCCTGTAGTAAACATTTCAACAATTGGATAAGAGTAGAAAGCATGTAACATCAATCAAAATAGCTAATCTACACTTGAAAGCTACCAGTAGACCATGTCCGTTCTTGATGTTACATTTTTCATCAAGAGACAAACAATTATTTCTATTCTGATGCTGCAATTAGCATTTCATTTTCAGGATCTACAAGTAATTGATATGAAGATATATTAACGTAAAAATATCAATTTGACAGAAGTAGCCTCAGAACTAATAACATGGGAAGCAACCATATGTCCTTCAAACCAAACAACAACCAAGTGATGCCATTGCTTCAATCAGCATAAGCACATGGAGGGCCATTTTTACAATGGCCAATTATAAATGTACGTGGGCATCTCATATGCCTATGCTACATGCCAAACCATACAGCTGCCCCTGAGGTGAGACTTTTGCCACCTGATAGACAGACAGCTGTAATGGGGCTTCTAAGATGCCCATGTACACAATATTTTGCTTCACAATAGAAGTATCATAACAGCAAAGAAATACTTACTTCCTCCTCGAGATGGGATATAGCTGTTTGGTCTCCGTTCCTCAATGTACACTTGCCGTCCAGCAACCTGTGCAACTCCTGCCTGTATGTATGCCCACATGATTTGACTAAATTAGTGTAATATCTTAAAAAAAAATCAAAGTCCTATCTGAAAATAAAATAAGGAGCATATTGATATCATATTCTGAACACCAAATTTACAGAAAGAGAAAGCATAAAAAAGGTTGTATGTAAACAGGACAAAGAAGAATGTACCTATTTATACTGTTTTTCATAATATTATGATTACTGAAGACTTTCCAAGTTTCCAGTTTATTCTTTCCCCAAAAATTCATTACTAAAAGCTACGCATAGGATCGCAGCCAGAAAACACCTTCCACAGAATACATGAGTACTAAAATAAGTAAATTCAAACCTTTACTGCATTATGGACACTTGTCATATCTTCAAATTCGACAAATGCATAACAAACACCGACATCCTGCACAAAAACAAAATATCTTAGCATTGACCCAAGAAAAAGAACCAAGATATAAGAAAAGCTACGAGTTGAACCTTGCGACTACGGATCACCACTCCATCAGGACTGATCTCACCAAATTTCTTAAATTCCTCCGCAATTTCAGACTCAGACACGGAAGTGGACAAGTTCCTTACATAAACAGACTTAATTTCACCTAGAAGACACAAGCAACAAATCAACTACACATATTTGACTTGGAAAATACAACCAATATGAGTGCCTTTCAAAAGTTTCAAACCGCATAAATATAAATTTAATAAATGTTTTGCAATATTGCAAACACTAAAATTTTATGAAATTTCTACAGAATACACATTTCCTTATATGCCATTATCCCATATAATAAAATATAGTTAAACATGACAGGAACATTTGATGCTTTACCTTCATCTTCCATAGCTGAAACATCCTCAACCATATCAGCCCCAGACCTGTCAACCGCATTTGAGGAGACAAAAGGTTGCTGTGCAGTGGGCTGAGGAGTATGGTCCCAGTCAGAAGCAGGTGGTGTGTTCTTGCTCACAGAAATCTGAGGAACAGCTGATGGTGCAGATTGTCCTTTAGAAACCCGCAACTTCAACATGCATAAGAAACAAAGAAAATAAATCACTGCTACAAACAGACAGAAGCTCTCTGAGCATATAAATATGTCTGACAAAAATAATTTCCACGTCTAGAGCATACAATAGAGGCATAGGTGTGCTTTTGGGGTTCCCCTGCAGGTTCCTCAACAGAAGAAGGCAGATGCTCTTGGACGGAATTCATCATATGCACACGTGAACCATTTGACTCTTGCATAGAACTGTTCTCCACAATGCTTTCAGATTCTGGGGCTTGCTGCAATTGTTGCTCTGGGAAAATATACTCGTCAACTGGACCATTTTCTTCAATGTCAGCAGGAGCCAAAAAATCCCTTCCCTGGATATCTCCACCCAGCAAATAGTTTGGTACTGCAAAGGAATCATCATTATCAGCCAAAACCTCTAGGAAATACTAATCTCAGTGCTGCTATTTCAGAAGAAGTTTATAATCAAAGGCCATTAATGGATAGACATGCTTCAGAACCAGCATACTACCACAGAATCAGAAAAGGTAGAACCATCTAACATTATAGGCTAGGATTCCTAAAAAGAATGTGAGGAGTTAGATCTCAAAGTCATCACATTAAATTATTTCTCTAGATGGTAAATTCTATCAAAGAAATGCAAGCTATATACTCCCACTAGTTCCTCATACTTATAAGTTATAACTTAATTCATTGTGTTCCAGAACAAGAATGGATGGTGATTGGTACTTACCTGGTTCTGGAACTATTGCTGAAGCATTGAGTTTAGAATCAAGATTGTGCTGGGCTAATAAAATTGCTGGATGGTGGTGAATTTGTTCTTCATCAATAAAGTGAAAGATGTCATTCAAAACAAAATAGCCCTTCTCTTGTGGTGCAAGAAAAAACGTTTGCACAAATTTCCTCCTTGAACTGAAATCCTTTACTTGCACAGAACCAGAAACCATTACTAGAACACCCCCATTCCAAGACTCAAGCGAATATGCTGTCTTAATCTCAATACCCGTAAAGTCCAGCGACAAAATGAGCGCATGAATTTGCTTCCAAATGAAAATAGGAAAAAGAAAAACAATGAGTCGAACAAAATCCAGTCATCCAAACATTAAAACAAACAACAAAAATCAGCACAAAAGGGAAATGGAACCAAAATGGAAATGGGGGTTGTTATGGAACTATGAAAGTAAATCTAAGAAAGTATAACAAGAAAGGAAAATAGCTTATAAATAGCTAATTGCATATATAAACAAGAATCCAAGCTTTAACCAACAAACTGCTTGCATAGAAGTGTATAACTATGACTCAAAATGCTAACTATTTAATTGAATATGATAATTGACATAATTAGAGTTCTGGATGGGGATTGGGGACACTAGATGCATTCAATGTAAAAAAATTGATGTGATTATAGCCATAAGAATCTAATTACATAATATAATATGACCCAACTCCATAAAGTGCAACAAAAACAGCAAAAAAGGACTGATGCATTGTTACAATTGACTGAAATGAATAAGCAAAACCTACCAGCCTTGCAGCGGCAGTTTCTCTGTTATTGCCATCGACACGAACCATAGTGCTAGCATCACTATAAAACTGGTGCACTACGTCTGGCTGCTGTTGAAGTACCTGGTAATACTGAGACACAAAATACGTTCCCACCTATAAAAACACCACAAAAAGAATAACAAGAACCCAGATTTTATCTCCATTTCCACTGTACACTTCAAAAACCAATAAAAACCGAAACTTTTAAAAGGAACAACCCAGAGAGAGAAGAAAGAAATAAAAGAAAGAGCTTCCTTTTTTTTTAAGTACCTGCGCAGCAGTAACTGCTGGAATGGGATACCGAGTTGCCATCTCTAAAACTCCCTAAAACCCCACAAACAATCAAAAACCCTTTTTCAGATAGATCCCAACACTGCCCTCCACTCCCTCAAGATCTGCACCATTCAAAAAGAAAAAAGAAAAAAGCACCCACATTCACACACTGAAACAGATAAAGCCCAGAAAAATAATAACTAAAACATGAAGAAATCCGATATGGGTTATTTGGAAAAAGGAGAAGACAGTGGTTTGGTACCTATAGAAAGATAGATTTGAGGGAAGATTTTCTCCACTGGTTCTCTTTTGTGCTTTGTTGTATTTTTTTTTTGGCTCTGTTGTCTCTGTTGAGTGTGTTTTGTTTTGGGTTTTATATTTTTCTTTTCTTTTTCTTTTGCTTTCAATTTTTTTTTTTTGTTTCCTTAAAATTTCTAATTTTTGGCAGCCGTCATCTCTCTGGATGGTGGAATTCGTGTAGACCCTTTAAAAGCCAAAAGAAAATGTAAAAAGGAGTAACCTTTTCCCTAGAGGGATTATTGCTAACTTGCGCGTATTGTTATTTGTTCCTTTTTCATTCTTTTCTGTATTTTTTTGTTATTTTCAACTTTAAAAAATATAAAAGGGAAAAGTATAAAAATTAAAAAAATATTTGATCTTTTTCTAAGGAATCCTAGTCATTTTTTATGGCCAAAAAGAAAAAGGGTTTCTGATTTCAATTGGGTTTTCTACGAGAGGAATCAGAATCTTCTTGGAATTTTTTTAGAAAAAGTTTGTATATTTTTTGTGTAGATTGAAGTTGCTTTGATCACCAACATAACACTAGGTTTTTAATATGGAGTAGCTTTCAATTTATGGTTTTAGCTTTCAATTAGTAGAAAACAATGTGAGAAAATGTGATTAAAGAATAACAGCATAGCCAACGGTTGATAAACTATGATTGATTGGATTCCTTTAAAACATAATTATTGTCTCCATGAAAACATGGTTGCAATTGTTTCTGATTTTCCTATCAAACTTGTATATAGATGCACATTTTGGTTTGGCATAATATTACTTTTGGGAAAACATCAATAAAGATTTTAATGATGTCATGGAGTAGTATCATGCCTTGTCTCATGCCTAGCAAAGTAGCAATCTTAAGACAATTTTCATGCCCTTTATTGCCTACATTTGGTGTGTGTTTTGGCTATTCTTCTATGTTCTTTTGTTAAAATGGGGAACTTAATCATTTTAAGAGTATCTAAATGGACCTAACTATATTTATATACCAAAAGGAGTTTAACTAAGAATAGAGACAAGCTTTGGCTATAATCATCGGTGCTTTTGGCAATGACCCAAATGCTTTTCTTACTTTCTAAAACTGTTCTTCTAAGCCTAATTAGAACATTTGATAATATTAGCATCAACCTAACTTCCAACCTATAAATGTCATAGCTTAAAGAGCTAAGGATTTGGACAAATTTGGGGCAGAAATTTACCGTTAGGTGTCATTGAACCCCAAATAGGAGAAGTTTCCCCAAAGCATATTTTCTCCATTCATAAGACTCGAACCCCAAATCTTGCTTAAAAGTCATTGAGTGAAATTCACTGGACCTAATAGGCATCGGTAATATAACATAACATAACATGGAGTATAAATGCCAAAAATTTTGCATTTACTAGGTTGGATTTCTTCTCTCTTTTGTAGGTGAGGGAAATAGTTAATTAATACTACTATTTTGAACAATAACTAATGATATTACAATGTTCCGGTCCAATGGAGTAATATATAATGTTTCATGCTCTTTTTTTCCCATCAGGCAATTAAGATTTTAAGGTTCCCCAATCTTTGCTTAAAGATGATGTTGGGAAACCGCCTGTTCTTGCATGCTTACAACATAACCTGTTAGTTGTCAAATTATCAACTATGAACCAAAAAGAACAGCTCTTGAGTGTATTTGTCTGATAAATAATCATAAGTAAAGCAACTATCATTATTAGCAATGGAAAGATTCTAAACTGGAAAATGAGGTATAGATCACAAAGGGGAAATGAATGGGGGAATTTTCAGGTCACTCAGATGACTGATCATATATTTATCTGAATAGCTCCCTTCTTCCCATATCTGCTTCAAAGAGATTGACAATATATACTGTCAATGCTTCTTGAATTCACATTTCCAAACAGGTATGAATGATCTTATGATTTTCTTCCTTGAGCCAGGCTCACCCGGATTGCCCTTCCTTCTAGTTCCTAAGAAATCAAGAAAAAAGTTTGAGTGAATATATATAAAACCTTGCTAAATGGATATATAGGAAGAACATAAGTAGAAATTTGATGTATACCACTCCATTAAGAGACTGAAGGGCAGCTTCCATTTCCGATTTTGTAGCGTAGCTGACGAAACCATAACCCCTTGACCTTCCGGTGTCACCATCAAACAGCACCCTTGCTCCAACCACAGTTCCATACTCTTGAAAAGCTTGTGTCAAGCTTTCAGATGTGACAGACCATGACAAGTTCCCAACAAAAAGCTTGTATTCAGTTTCTGGATATAAGGGTTCTCTTGGTCTAGGTTTGTCCGAAAAGTTAACCCTCATAGTTCGACCAAGATATTCCTGAAACAGGCAAAACTTCATCCATGAGATTGAAATTTGAATAAACATGATACACACATTAATTGGCAGACATTAATTTAGTCAGCCATTTGAATATGAGAAAGCTAGTCTCCTATTATGTGCTCAAGTATGCACATGGACCTGCTATAAGGAGTAAGAACAAATAAATAGACCAAAGTGAGTGATTCTTACACTTCCATCCAGATTTTCAATAACTTTTTGACAATCTTCAACAGTGCTCATTGTCACAAATGCAAATCCCCTGCTTTTTCCTGTTTCTCGATCGTAAAGTACCTAGAAGAATAATTCACAAAATCTATTAGAAACACAGAGAAATCAGATATTACACTGAATGCCATATAGTAGTAATGTAATGAAGGCAATTTGCATGTGATAACTAAGCATTTGCCTTTTCATGTATTATCCCTTGGAGACTATCAGGAAATAGAACACTGCAAATGCCAATAGATTACAAATCAAAAAATTTCCAAGACAAAGAGTTACTTGTTCCATGTCTTGTCTTAATTCAACCCAATGTAAATTCAACTAGAAATCCTATATTAGTAAAGAAAATCAAGCAAAAATTACCAAACTTCAAGATTATGGGTTGTTAGAATTTTAGTTCAGCATTTGCCAGGTCTCAACTCTGAATTATTCAATCTTTCAAACTTTGCTCATAAGCTCATTAGCCATATTTACCAATAAAAAGTTGAATTGATATGCTTGTCTTAATATTGAAATTATCAAACCTCAAGATGTCCTTTATGCAAGCATATAAGATCCTTTGTAATTCAATCAGATCAATTATAAGATCCCATTTGCATATATATATGCAGACTAAAGGAAATAGCATGAGAATTAATCTGCCTTCATATGTATTTGATCAGTCAAATTAATGATTAATCACATATAAAAATACCTCAATCATCTCTGGACTGCCATATTCTTGAATTATCCCAGCCAATTGAGCACTGTCAACATTGTAAGGCAAGTTTCCAAAGTAAAGCTTAGTGTTCACAGGCGACTCAGCTTCAGCTTCAGCTTCTGCCTCAGTACTCTCAGCCTGAGCTCCGCCTTCTTCTGCTGCTGCTGCTTCTTCTTCCTCCACCAAACTTTCCTCCACTGGGGCGGTTTCCGCCGCAGCCTCTTGCTGGGCAACGTCAGCAGAAACCTTAAGCACACGCCACTTGTGAACGGTGGTGGGAAAAAGCTCATGAGTAAAATAAGAGTGAGATATTGATGAAATGGAGCGAGCAGATGCAGATGGAATTCTAAGAAAAGAATGATTATGATCAGGTGTCAGTTGCTTAAAACGCATGCATTTAAGGGTCTGGATTGATGGCGAGAAAGTTGAGCCTACTGCTGTTGCAGCTGTTGCAGCCATGGTTGTGGTGGCGATGGTGGTGGTTTTTTTTTTTTTCAGTTAAGAAGAAGGATGATCGAGATGGTGGGATGGAACTAAAGAAGGTGGCATAAGGTATGGAACAGAGGGCAGTGTAAAGTTATCCAAGCTGATGTGGGCAGATTCTGTCCAATAACATGGGGATAAGGTCACTTAAGTTCACTTCAGCAATCAGAATAGATCAGCTTTTTTATATTTTTTAGTGGGCTTTTTTCTACTGGGGCAACTTTTTCCTGAGGGGACCAAAATCAAGGAAAAAGGGTAATAAAAATAAAAAGATTAGAAATTGCATACTTTGCCAAATATATTTTCATGTCTCTCTCTTTCACCCATTAGATTAGATTAGATGTACTAATTTTTGGTGATTTTCAACAGGATTTAACAAATATAAAGTTAGGAATAGAAAATTTTTAGGTAAAGAAGTAATACTGAATTATTATCATAAGAACTTCCAAGGGGAAATTGCATTTTTGTTACTAATTTTCATACAAGAACTTCAATTTCAATTTGGAAATTGGAAGCTTTGTGTTACATGTATGCAGAATATAATTCTATTCTATCAGTCTATATATCTCATTTGCTCTTTTTTTTACTTACAAAATGCTTACAGGGGAAAAAAACAAAGATGAAAAAATTATCCAGGGGTGAAAATCTACATGCTATGATTTTAGTCCAGAAGTTTTCCAGTAGATGAGTTTACCCTGGAAATGTGAGGCTTCAAAGTTGAACAAGTAACCAGACAAAGCCTCTTTGCTGTCATAAAAAGAACAAAAGAGAACAGTCAGCACTCTGTTCAAAAGAAAGATAAGCAAAACTAATTTACCATAACACAAAAGTTCTCTGCAAGTGGTGATTGTAAAATGATGAACACTTACAGAGTTAGTGATTTTTCACATTTGGCCAAAGTGTATACATGGACCTCCATCTCTTATCAATCACCAAAGGACCAAACACACTCCAAAAGCTGATTACAAACCCCATTGCCATGCCGAGTAAGAACCAATCCATTTCGATTCCACTGTCATTTTCTCCACTTCCATCTCCAGCATGATGAATTGTGCCATTTGCAGGACACTTGTCAGGAAGTGGCAATCCGCAGAGTTGGTTGCCAACATAACTTGATGAATCAAAGCCTAGTAACTGAGTGCTCTGAGGGATTTCTCCGGTCAAATTGTTGTAAGACAAGTTCAAGTGGCTCAAAAATGTCAAATTCGCCATGCTTTCAGGGATCGAACCGGACAATCTGTTCACTGAGAAATCAACAGATTCTAGTGATCTCATCACACCAATACTTTTTGGTATTGGTCCAGTGAATAGATTATGTGACAAATTTAATGACTGCAGTTCGAACAAGCTTGTGACTTCCACAGGGATCTCTCCAGATAGCTTATTGTTAGACAAATCTATGCTTCTGACCAAGTTTAGAGTTGTGCTATACTCAAGCAATTGACCTTTCATCACAATTGATGCAAAAAAAGTACCAGAAGAAATTACGAAGGATGTATTAATTTCCATGAAACCATTAAATTTTACCATGGCACTTAAGTTACCAATACATCTTGGTAAACTTCCAAAGAGATCATTATTAGCAAGGTCCAAGATATGGAGAGAATCAATCTCGCACAATTGATTCGGTATGTACCCTGAAAACCTGTTCGAACGAAGGCTCAAGAGTAATAGCTTCTGAAAGCTGTGGCCAAGCCACTTAGGGATGTGGCCAGATAATTCATTCTCACCAATATCAAGTAGCACCAAATCTCTGAAATTTTTCAATGAGGATGGAATTTCTCCAGAAAGGTGGTTGGCTTGAAGATGCAATGATACCAGGGAATGCAAAGTTCCCATTGAGCTTGGAATGCTTCCTGTAAGTCTGTTGTTGTTTAATTTCAGGATCACCAAATTTTGCCAATTCATCCAGCAATCCGGAATCTTTCCAGATAGCAAATTTTCACCAAGATTAAGAAGTATTGTTCCCATGGTCTCCTTCAACTTATAACACAAAAGAGGGCCTAAAGATCCTGACAAATGATTATTGGAGAGGTCTAGCAAAGATACATTGGAAGAGATTTGAGGCAGTGTACCAGTAAAACGATTGAAACTAAGGTCAATGACAGAATTCGCAAGTGCAGTCCTTGGTATATTAGGAATCTGACCGTGGATTTGGTTGTGAGAGAGATTGAAAACTTGGTATTGAGAGATCGAATTCCAAAACCAATTAGGAACGCTATCAGAAATTTTTGAGTTAGAGATATCTAGAAATCCCAAATGTTTTTGTGAACGAAGCCAGAGAGGAAACTGCCCACCTATATGCACAGATTTTAATCCCAAGACTTCGAGTTGGAAAGGAGGAATCCAAGCATGAGTGACTTTTAAAACAAAAGAGTTCTTAGAAGCATATAAAACTTTCAATTTTGTAAGATTGGCAAAGTGAATCTCTGAAAGAACACCCTCTAACATGTTGTTAGAAATATCAACTATTTCCAAATTTACAAGTTGCCCAAATGACCTCGGAAGGTGCCCTGTCAAGTTGTTCTGATCAACCTCTAAAACTCTCAAGGAAAAAAGTTCTCCTATGGACACTGGAATAAGACCAGAAATGGAGTTACCAGATAAATATAGTCCCTCCAAATGCTTAAAATTCCCAAGTTGATGGGTTAGTTGGCCAGAAAGTTGACACCTACTTAAATCCAGCGAAACAAGTTGTTTAGAAACACACTGTGAAAAAATTTCTATAATGTCAGAGACATCTTGACTCATGTTAAGACCAGACAAAATGATTGACTTTAAGTTACAGAGATTTCCCATTGATCTTGGAATGGCTCCTTCAAGTTCATTCTCTGAAAGATCAAGGCTAATGGCAGAAGTCATGTTTCCTATAGCACTTGAAATTTCACCTTTCAAGTCGTTAGAGCCAAGGTTAAGAAACTGAAGAGACTTTAGATTATACAACCAGTCAGGTATTGAAGAATTTAAAGAGTTAAATGAAAGATCAAGGTACCTAAGAGAAGTCATGTTTTCAAAGCCATCAAGTATACATCCTACTAAGTCATTTTGACTCAAATCAAGGGAAACCAGGGCATGTAGATGAAAAATCCAGCTGAAATCAACCAAGGAACCCTCAAAAAGATTTTCAGAAAGGTCAAGGATTGCAAGAGATGATAGATTAAGACTGGTGGGTGAAGGGATTGTTTGAGGAAGTTGACAATTTGACAGGTATAGTTTCTGTAAGGAAGGAAGTGTGTTTAGCACTTGCAGCCAATTGGAAGCCTTTCCAAGGTTCACATAACCCAAATCAAGGTGTTCTATCAAGGAAAGGCCAGACAACCATTGGAGATTGGCAACATAGAGGCTACTTTCAAAATCAGCATGAAGATCAAGGTATTGTAAACTTGAGAGATTTCCAAGCTGATGAGGAACTAATCCTCCAAAGCCAGCTCTTGAGAGATTAAGGTACCTTAAGCTCCCAATGGAACCCAAGAAACCGGGAATGGGAATACCTTCAAAAGCATTGTTGCTCAAGTCCAAGTGAATTAAATGCTTCAACTTGAGCAAAGAAGGGTTAATCTTACCTCTCAGCTTTGACATCTCATTAATGGCTTCAAGTTCAGCAGCAGTTGCATAATCATCAAGAAAGGGTTGAGGATTTCCAAGATGGAGTTCAATTACATGGCCAGTCATTTTGTCACAAACAACTCCGTCCCAACCACAGCAATCTTCATCGAGTTCACTCCAGGAAGCCAACCTGTTTGCATGATCCTCGATGTCCTGTTTGAACATCAAAAGGGCTAGTCTCTCACTCTCAATACAACCATGGAAACTTCCACTGCAGAAGCTAATGTTATAAGTAGCAAGACTAAGAAACAAGAGTAATAAGATAGAACTCATTGAAGTATCTTTCAATTTTATTGTTAGAACTACTAATAAAGTTACTGGTAATCTGCTATTTATATTGAACTGTCTAATATTAATTGTGAGGATGTAAATTCTCAACTCCAGTAATATTTCTAGCCCCATCAGTCACGCTATGAAACATTTTCCACTAAAGAGACTTTTCAAAAGCACAACAGCTTTAAGCTTGTAGCTACAGCTGGAGAATAGACTATATATGATGTTTTTACATTATGACTCCGTTTTTCAACATTTTGGCTTCAATGTCACATACTTTTATCTTTTCAATTGCTCAAGTCTTAACCTTAATTTGGTGTAATGGGACAGACAGACACGTCTAACCTTTAGACTTGATCAAAAGTGTCTGTCACTATATATACATACTTCAATCTCATGTAAAACTTCTAACTTTCAAGGACCATAAAAATCATGAATAACTGTAACACGATATATAGACTTTGCAAAAGCACTATAAAATGAAGAGAAGTCAATGCAAAACGTACATTTTCTGCATATAGTTTAAACAGCTTGTATTACCTCAGATACCAATTCTTTGAGTCTTTTTCCGTTGGAAATGGTTGGTTTAGACTTTAGAACCTGCAAAATTTCCATATATTCATCAAATTCACGCAAAATTAATAGTACAAAACAAATGGTCTAAACCCATTTTTAAAGAAATGTGATTGAAAATATTAAGAAAAGTGGCAAGTGACAATAATTTGGGATTTTCTTGAGTTTTTTTTTTTTTTTTTGCCTTGATTTTGTTCTGAGTTTTCTTACCAATACAAATTGACACACTCTTTTTAAATAACTCCCTTGTCTGTTTTTGAGCATGTTCATTATTAAACTAAAGTTAAAGCCGAGATGCTATAAATCTCAGACAACTCTGATTTTCTACCTCAACATTCTTTAAAACCAACTAAAACCTTAAACCCCACTACTCCAAAATCTGACATTTCATGAAAAATGTGGGTGGGGGGCAGTCAGCAGCATGTCAGTAATCCAAGCTGATATGGGTAAATTCTTTCTGTCCAATAAGGTTAACGTGAGCTCAAGGCCACTTTCAGCAATCAGCATGGATCAGACTTGCTGGAGCATGCAATTACTTTTCACTTGGGACTCTATTATGATATCTCTAAATTATCATAGGGATGATAGTTAGCCAAAAAACATAGGGATGATAGCACTTCAAGAGGAACTTGCATTGTTACTAACTTTCAAACAAGAACTTCAATTTCAATTTGGAAACAGGAAGTTTCGTTTTACATATGTAGTGGAGGTACTATATATCTTACTGTTCTAAACTATATTCTATCACTCAATCTTTGTTCTCTGCATATTTTACTTTCAAACTGCCTTACAAGGGAACGAAAATGTAGAAACCTGACGGCTGGAAATCTACAATTTATGATCTAATGCAGAAGTCTTCCCTGGAAATGTGAGGCTTTGAAGTTGAATCACTCTGCATTGTTTGTTGAACAACTAGCCAGATTGAGCCTTTGCTGTCAAAAGAACGAGGAAAGAAAACAATGAGAAGAACTTAGTCCAAAAGAAAGAATAAACAATGTTCATCATATGCAATTCCATAACTTCTGGAAATGGTGTAAGATTAACTTATTAGATCTGGGTTAAAATGATAGGTTGTAAAATCTGTACTTACAGAGTTAGCGAGTTGCCGGATTTCGCCAAAGTGTATGTATAGACCTGAGGCGTCGCCTATCAATCACCAAAGGTCCAAACACGCTCCAAAATCCAATTACAAACCCATATGCCATGCCACAAAAGAACCAATGCATTTCAATTCCATTTCCATTTTCTCCCTTTCCATTTCCATTTCCAGCATCATGATGAATTATACCATTTGCATAACACTTGTCAGGAAGTGGCACTCCACAGAGTTGGTTTCCAACATAACTTGATGGATCCAAGCTTTGTAACTGAGTGCTCAAAGGGATTTCTCCAGTCAGATTGTTGTACGAAAGGTTCAAGTGGCTCAAAAATGTCAAATTCGACATGCTGTCAGGGATTGAACCTGACAATTTGTTCATTGAGAAATCAACAGACTCTAGTGATCTCATGACACCGATACTTCTAGGTATCGTCCCTGTCAACAGATTATGTGAAAAATTTAATGACTGCAATTGGAATAAGGTTGTCACTTCCTGGGGAATCTCTCCTGACAAATTGTTGTTAGATAAATCTATGCTTCTGACCAGATAAAGAGTTGAGCTATATTCAAGCATTTGGCCTTTTATCATGAGTTCAACAAAAATATTACTGAACTCAATTACGTAAGATGTATTAGTTTCCATAGAACCACTAGTTTTAGCCATGGCACTTAAGTTACTAATACATCTTGGTAAACTTCCGAGGAGATCATTATTAGCAAGGTCCAAGATTTGGAGAGAATCAACAAAGCATAATTCATCTGGTATGTGCCCTGAAAACTTGTTTGAACGGAGTTTCAAGAGTATTAGCTTCCGAAGCCTGTCACCTAGCCATCGAGGGATCTCCCCTGATAATTCATTCTCACCAAAATCAAGTAGCATCAAATCTGTTAAATTTTTCAATGACGATGGAATTTCTCCGAAAAGGTGATTATTCTGAAGATGCAAGGAAAAGAGGGAATGCAAAGTTCCCATTGAGCTTGGAATGCTTCCTGTAAGTCTGTTGTTATTTAATTTGAGGATCACCAAATTTTGCCAATTCATCCAACACTCTGGAATATCTCCAGATAGCAGATTTCCACCAAGATTAAGAAGTATTGTTCCCATGGTCTCCTTCGACTTGTAACACAAAAGAGGGTCTAGAGATCCTGACAAATGATTATTGGAGAGGTATAGAAAAGACACATTGGAAGAGATTTGAGGCAGTGAACCATTAAAACAATTGAAACTAAGGTCAATGACAGAATTAGCAAGTGCAGTTCTTGGTATATTATAAGGAATCTGACCATGGATTTGGTTGTGAGAGAGATTTAGATGTTGAAATTGGGAGATTATATTCCAAAACCAACTAGGAATGTTATCAGAAACTTTAGAGTTAGAGATATCTAGAAATCCTAAATGTTTTTGTGATCGAAGCCAGAGAGGAAACTTGCAACCTGTATCCACAGATTTTAATCCTAGGATCTTGAGTTGAAAAGGAGGAATCCAAGCAGGACTGACTTTTAAAACAAAAGAGTTCCTAGAAGCATCTAACATTTTCAATTTGTAAGGTTGGCAAAGTGAACCTCTGAAAGAACACCCTCTAACATGTTATTAGAAATATCAACTATTTCCAAATTTGCAAGTTGTCCAAATGATTTGGGGAGGTGCCCTGTCAAGTTGTTCTGATCCAGTTCTAAAACTCTCAAGGACAAAATTTCTCCGATGGACAATGGAATAGGACCAGAAACAGAGTTACCAGATAAATCTAGTTCCTCCAGATTCTTAAAGTTCGCAAGTTGATTGGTTAGTTGACCAGAAAGTTGACACTCGCTTAAATCCAGTGAAACAAGTTGTTTAGAAACACACAATGAAAAAATTTCTAAGATGTCAGAGACATCTTGACTCAAGTTAACCCCTGAAGAGTGGAATGACTCTAAGTTACAAAGATTTCCCATTGATCTTGGAATGGCTCCTTCAAGTTCATTATGTGAAAAATCAAGGCTAACGGCAGAAGTCAGGTTTCCTATAGCACTTGAAATTTCACCCTTCAAGTTGTTATCACTAAGGTCAAGAAACTGAAGAGAATCAAGATTAAACAACAAGTCAGGTATTGAAGAATTTAAAGAGTTAGATGAAAGATCAAGGTGCTCAAGGGAAGTCATGTTTTCAAAGCCATCAAGAATACACCTTTCCAAATAGTTCTCACTCAAATCAAGAAAAACCAGGGTGTTTAGATGAAATATCCAGCTAAAATCAACCAAGGATGTCTCAAAAAGATTTTCAGAAAGGTCAAGAATTGCAAGAGATGATAAATTAAGACTGGTGAGTGGAGGAATTTCTGGAGGAAGTTGACAATTTGACAGATATAGTTTCTGTAAGGAAGGAAGTGTGTTTAGCACTTGCAGCCAATTGGAAGCCTTTCCAAGGTTCACATAACTCAAATCAAGTTGTTCTATCAAGGAAAGACCAGACAGCCATTGGAGATTGGCAACATAGAGGTTATCTTCATAATCAACATGAAGATCAAGGTATTGTAAACTCGAGAGATTTCCAAGCTGATGAGGAACTAATCCTCCAAAGCCAGCTCTTGAGAGATTAAGGTACCTTAACTTCCCAATGGAACCCAAGAACTTGGGTATGGGAATACCTTCAAAAGCATTGTTGCTTAAGTCCAAGTATCTTAAATTCTCCAACTTAAGCAAAGAAGAGTTTATCTTACCTCTCAGCTTTGACATCTCATCACTGGCTTCAAGTTCAGCAGCAGTTGCATAATCATCAAGAAAGGGTTGAGGATTTCCAAGATGGAGTTCAATTACATGGCCAGTCATATTATCACAAACAACTCCATCCCAGCCACAACAATCTTCATCAAGTTTACTCCAGGAAGCCAACCTGTTTGCATGATCCTCGATGTCCCGTTTGAACATCAAAAGGGCTTGTCTCTCACTCTTAATACAACCACCGGAACTTCCACTGCAGAAGCTAATGTTAGAAGCAAGACTGAGAAACAAAAGTACTAAAATAGAACTCATTGAAATCTCTTTCACTTTTATTGATGAACTACTACTAAAGTTACTGGTGGTTTTTGCTATTTATATTGAATTGTCTGATATAATTGTGAAGATGGAAAATCTCAAATCCAACAATATTTCTAGCCCATCAGTCACGCTATAAACCATTTTCCACTTTGAGGTATGTGGTCACTGTAGGTACAACTGGAGACTATGATTTTATTACATAATAATATAACTCCATTTTTTCAACATTTTGTCTTAACCTTAATTTGGTGTGTGGGACAGACACGTCCAAGCTTTTGACTTGATCAAAAGTGTCTGTCACCATACATCAAAATGTCATGCAAAACTTCCAAGGACCTTAAAAATGCACTATAAAATGAAGACAGAGTCAATGCAAAATCAATGTTTTCTGCATACAGTCTAAGTAGCTTGTCTTACCTTTGAACTGCTTGTTTGGTTTTACTAATTTGCCTCCTTGGAGACCAATTCTTCGAGTCTTGAGCCTGGCTTTTCCGTAAGTAATGGTTTCAGACCCTACAAATTTCCACAAGTTCATCAAATTCACGCAAAATTAATAGTAAAAACAATGGTATAAAACCCATCTGCAAGAAAGTGCTTTGAAATTTTCAGAAAAGTGGCAAGTAATCTGGGATTTACTTGAAATTTTTTCCTTTGATTTTGTTCTGATTTTCCTCACCAATAGCTCGTTGACACGAGTGCAATCCCAAGTGAACTTGAGCGCATGTAATCAGCACACTCTTTTTTTAACGACTCAAATCTTGTCTCGGTTTCCTTTCGCCTCCTCTCTGTTTCTGGGCATGTTCATTACTAAACTAAACAGAGTTTTTCCTATAAAACTGAAAAGACACCTTTCTTTTTCTACCCCAACATTCTTTGAAAACAACCAAACGTCCAAAACACTTCCATACCTTAAACCCCACAACACCAAAATCTCATCTTTAATGAAAAATGGGCTTATCCAAGAAGCCCAGAATCTGTTTGATAAAATGCCCCAAAGAAACGTTGTCACGTGCAATACAATGATTCGTGGGTATTTTCTGAATGGGTTTTTTAGTAATGCTCTGGCATTGTTCCATCAAATGCCAGAACGTGATATTTTCACGTATAACATAGTGATATCAGGGCTTATGCATGCCCGTGATGTGGAAGGTGCAAGGAAAGTTTTTGAAGGGATGGTGTGCAGAGATGTGGTGACGTGGAATGCTATGATTGGAGGGTATTTCATCAACGGAATGGTGGATGAAGGGTTGAATGTATTTGAGAAGATGCCAGGGAAAGATGTTATATCATGGAACTTGGTGATCGAAGGTCTTGTGAGATGTCAAAAGTTTGATTTGGCAGAAGAGTATTTTAACAGAATGACTTACAGAAATGTTGCTTCTTGGACTGTTTTGATTTCAGGGCTTGCTAAGGCTGGAAGGATGGCTGAAGCCTGTAAATTCTTTGAAGAGATGCCCGTAAAGGATGTTCGTGCATGGAATGTGATGCTAGAGGGTTATATAAGGATTGAATGTGATGACAAGGCAGAAATTTTGTTTCAGGAAATGCCTGAGAAGGATTTGGATTCATGGAAATTATTGATAAATGGCTTGGTTATAAGTAGACGGTTAGCGGATGCTTTATGTTATTTCATGGAAATGCCTACAAAATGTTGTAAAACATTGAACTTAATCTTGTTGGGGTTGATAAGAAATGGACTTGTCAATGAAGTTCATGCATTTTTGGAGAAACAACCATATGGCAATGTTTTCTCATGGACGAATGTAATTGTTGGATACTTTGGAAAAGGTGAGGTTATGAATGCAATTAAAGTTTTCGAATTGATGGCCATTCGAGATGTAACTGTGTGGAATGCTATGATATGGGGGTTGGGGGAATATGATCATGGTGAAGAAGGTTTTAAGTTTTTCATCAGAATGAAAGAATCAGGTTTCTCACCTGATGAATCAACTCTTACTAGCATTTTGTCCATTTGTTCGAATTTGCTAAGCTTACACCTAGGGAAGCAGAGTCATGGACAAGTAGTTAAATCAGGTTTAAATGATTTCACTGCAGTTTCCAATGCATTGATCACCATGTATGAAAGATGCGGTAACATGCAATCTGCTTTACTGGAGTTCTTTTCTTCACCTAGCCAGGATGTTATTTCTTGGAACTCTGTAATATGTGGATTTGCTCATCATGGCAATGCTGAAAAAGCTCTGGAGATGTTCGAGCGTATGAGATTAACTGATGTTAAGCCTAATCAGATCACTTTTATTGGTGTCTTATCTGCCTGTAGCTATGCAGGACTGGTTGACCAAGGTAAATACTACTTTGATTATATGAAAAACAAATGCTCTCTTAAGCCTACAACTGAGCATTATACATGCATTGTTGATCTATTGGGGAGATTTGGGCTCATAGATGAGGCAATGAGTTTTCTTAATCAAATGAGAGTGGATGGAGTTGAAGTTCCAGCTAGTGTTTGGGGAGCTTTGCTTGGGGCCTGTAGAATCCACAATAACATTGAGGTGGGGGTAATAGCTGCTGAGAGATTTTTGGAAATTGAACCTCTTAATGCTGGTTTATACTTAATTTTAGCAGAAATGTATCTTTCTTGTGGAAAAAGAGCAGATGCTGAGATCGTACGAGCTCGCATGGAGGAGAAGGGAGTTAGGAAGCAACAGGGGCGTAGCTGGGTTGAGGCAAACAATAGCAGCTAACTACATACTTGATATTACTTCGGATACTTCTACTGGCATGCAAAGTAAAAGGTAGAGGTTTTTTAGAGTCTTGATGGCGCTAATTCACTTAAGGCTGGGGGAATGGTAAATAAGCCTCGTTTAACAACTAACTGCTAGAGAGCTCTAACAGAATAACGGCAACCTCTTACCCAAAAAAAATTGTTCTCTTATTGCTTTGAATATCAATTTACAATATTTAGTTATTGAAAGAACTATGTATGTCATCAAAAAGTTATACATGTACCATAAATAAATTCAGTCAACTTTCATTACAAGTTATGAGTGTTTCATATGGTCGTTGGTTTTTCTTTAGGTTCTGTTTTTATGTTTTTTATGTCTTTATGTTTCTTTCTTGTATCTTGATCCCGCCTTTTGTTGATCAAGTTTCTTCTTGCTCATCCTTAACTTGAAATAAAGCCTATTTTACTAAAATAATAATAATAATAATAATAAATGAGGTTATTAAAATTTACAATACCTTTTTTTATTTTCAGAACAAAATTTACAATACCGAAATATTGAAAAAGTTATGTAAGAAGTACGAAAAAAATTATTAAAAAAAAAAATCTTGTAAGTATCACCTTATCATCGAATAAGGATATAAAATCAAAGAATGAATACAAGTAGTCCTATTTATGAATGTCTTTTTTTTTTTTACATTAAACTATTTGGAATTATTGTTAAGTGTAATGATATGGTAGAATTACCCCAAAGTGTAATGAACTACCATTTGTTTAGCTCTAGTGTAAATTTAAACATATTTCCATGTAGGTGTAATGAGTTTTATGTATTTTACCCTTTTTGAATTTTTTTAAATAAGGCAAATAATTTTGAACCAAAAGAAAAACAAAAAAAGAAAATCCTCATCGTCATTTCCACGTTCCTACAAGAGAAAGAAATTAAATTCATTTTAACTTTTATTTTTCTCTCGGAAAAAGAAAATTCTTTGGCATAAAATTGACTCCTTTCTTTTCAAAAGGTGCCAAACATTTTCTTAAAAAAAATCCCAGTAGGAACGGGGCTTTGTCCCAAAAAGGGAGAGGATCCTCTCCACTGCTAAAAAACAGTGGAGAGGTCCACTAATCTCATAACCTAATCTGATGGCTTATAAAAAGCCACGTCACCAAGTTTTAAACCATCTGAAACTCAAAGTTTCATGTCTTTAACGCCGTTTTCCATCGTTATTGTTGTTTCTGCTTCCTTTTTCTTATCGTATATGCGCTGGTTTTTGTGTGAAACAGCAGATGCTTCTTCCCTCTACTATGGTTGCTTTTCTCTCTTTTCATTTCCGATCCGACCATGACCAAGTTTGGCTAACCCTCACATCCTTTTATGATGACTAATTATTTATTTTGGGAATCTTTGGATCAGTAATTTATTCAAGTCTTACCTCCAAATTTTTAATGAGCGACGAATTCGGAAACAACAAGTAGCGCTCTTAAAAGAATAGAAGATTTTATTTCCCCTCCTTGGCCAATATAAATTGCAATTAATGAATCAAGAACTCAAATATTTATCCTGGAATTCAACAGCAGGAACAATCCATACTCTATTATGCTAAACTCAAAAAGCAGAAACAATCATCAAGTTTTCCTCATCTGTGTTAAGTTGAGGAGGAAAAAGGGAAAGAGACATGGAGATTATACATTGAAGCAAGAAGCTAACATGCCGAGGAGGAGGATGCCTTCTTGTAAAACAGAAATATGAAATGGTGGTAAAGGAGACACAAACATTTGAGTTTGGGGAATTAAAGAGGGGTGATGTGGCCTTTCAGGAGCCATCAGATTAGGAGTCTAAGATAAGTGGACATCTCCACTATTTTTTAGTAGTGGAGAGGATCCTCTCCCTTTGAAAAAATGGGAGCAACAACTTCTCAAATGGAATTGGAAGAGATAATAGGCAACAATGGTAATTGAGAATAGGTAAATTTAATTAATTTTAATATTCTCTTAAAAAATAAAATAAAAGAAAATGCAAAGTTATTATGAAGGGTAAAATACATAAAATTCATTACACTTAGGAGGAAATATGTTTAAGTTTACACTATACCTAGACAAATTATAGTTAATTACATTTTGGGGTAATTTTATTCGGCTTAAATGTCAAAACCTAAAGTTTATACGGATTGCCATTTTGCACCACACTTTTTTATTTTGATCATATCACACCCTAATGTTGGGTCAATTAGTTCATTTCTCTTCTCTCCCTCTCTATTTTCTGTTATTCAACTTTCAAAGATTCTCTCTTTCTTTCTCCCTCATCAAGATTCTACTGTTCATAATCTTGCGTTTGTTATGGGTTTCAAGGATCAAGAAGAGTTGCGAACACCGTAGATCGAGAGCACCTAGATAATAGACTCAAAAGATTTGAATAAACGCTCTTTTTGGTTAACAAGAATATCAACTACACATGTAAAATCAAGCCCGATCATAAATCAATCTTCAACATTCAAGCATAAAGAGCGGGTTTAGTTGCCGATTTCCTTCTCAAACTGTCGCCATTCCATCATGATATATGGTCCTTTCCTGACTATGCAGATATTGTTTTCCCCTTGTTGTTCGGTCAAGAGACGAAGAGCAACTCCTCGACTAGTATCAGAACTCCTATTTTTCGAGGGAACTTTGAGGGGCTTACTTGCGGACGCTAATGAGTTTTGTTGGAGTCTATAGAGATGCCGGAAGCTCTCAGAAGTTTGGTTATAGAAAACACCAGTGGCAGTTCTTCTCACGGTCAGCCTCTGCCTTGTGAGCTAGCTGTTAAATTTTATAGAATTAATGCCAAATTGGCAAACGAATTAGCGGATTCATTATTGGATAAGAAGCTGTTTCAAAGTAGACTAGAACATCTTACGGATGGTGAAGTGCCACAATCGATATCCTGAAAACGAAGCTCCAGACTTTCAATGAGAGTTATAAAACAAATAGGTCAAAAGAGCATTTACTCCGAAAAGTAGTGAGAAGGTGGTCTTTCCTCGTGGAATCGGTGTTGTACCACCTAGTAAGTGAGGTCCAAAACATGTTATCGGACAATAGAACGGCAGGAACCATTCTAGAAAATTTGCATACAGAACTTTCATGAGGGATTCCAAGTCTAACAGAGGGAAACTGCCTGTTACGCTTCATAAAATGATAGCAATGATGGAACATCATCTAACATTGTCACTAGTAGAAGGAACTAGCCCAAAGTGGATGAAATTCCCGGTACTATATGGAGGCTTAGGTCGGTGTTGGTTACTGCTGCAACTATTAAAACGCCTTTAGGGGAATATGAAATAAATCCTAATGAACGGTTGTTGGAGATTGCTGGAAATAAGGTTAGAGAGATAGAACGAAAGGTGTACCGGGCCAAGAACAAATTTAGTGTGAAAATTGTTGCTATGGAGTTATACAAGTTTTGTGACAAGGTAGCAGAGGAAATTGCAGGTCGTTTAGAAGATATGGAGCTAGAAAATGGTCAATTCGAAGCAGATGAGGCTGAGATAAATTGTTAATATGTATCATGATAGACCTGAAAGGTTGGATATGGTAAAAAAGCTTAAAATGTGTTTCTAGATGTTAAAGCAGGAGTTCTACGAAAAAAAAAAGGGAAGCTGATATTGTGTTAAATGGAGAAACGCTACTAAAAGTAATAAGGGGTTGGATCTTCCAAATTGAATGCATGCCACTTGTCTAGAGACGGATCTATCATGGGGGCTCATGCCCCCACTCAAATCCTTGAGCCTTAGTGTATGAAATTATATTAATCTATGGTGTTTTATTTTTGTAGTTGTGGACCCACTGAATACCACTATATAATGGGAATCTCATTTAAGGTGAAAATGACGTGTGACTTAATACATGCGTGCCACTTGTCTAGGGACGAATCGGAGACCATGGGACACGCGCCCCCACTCAAATCCTTAGCATCTTTGAGGTGTATGAAATTAAATTAATCTATGATGTTTTTATTTTATAGTTGTGCACCCACTAAATATAAGAAAATACAAAAAAAAAAAAAACTAAATAATCCACGCATTAACTCCAAACACAATAATATTTTCTCACACCGGTTCCACTTGGTCACTTGTATATCTTTTTTTTATATAGATATGAGGGAAAGAAACAAAAACTACATAAGAGAAATTATATGGCCCTTGGCCATACTACTTTTAAGGCATCAGCTGCATGCAGTGATGCGAGCTCCTGAGGTAGAGTAGTAGACATATGGAAACCCAATGGGAGATGATCAAAGTGGATAGCCAGCCAGCCAGCACACATATTGGCCTCACAGGAGACATGTTTAGCGAAGCATTTTCGTGGACGAGCAATGAGTTCTCGTATAGCACAAATCAATCTATTACGGGGATCCTTGGTAGAGCTCAGTTAATTAATCTTAGAGACAACATCAAAAGAATCGGATTCCAGCAAAACATCTTAATGACCATTGTTCCAAGCAAGGAGAGGACCATGATAGATAGCCCACAGTTCTGCAATCATAATCGTTGAGACTCCGACACGAAAGGTGAAGCCCCCTAGCCAACCACCATCGCTGCCACGAAGAAGTCCACCCGTTGCAGATTCACCAAGATTGCCACGGGAACTACCATTGACATTGATCTTCACACAATGCCCATGAGGCATTTTCCATCCAATTAAAGCTTCGTGTTTGAGGCGGGAGGAAAGAAAATTGGAAACATCAGAGGCTTCATTAGCCCGAGTGAAGATCAATTGTGAACTTTGTGTAGGCCAATTAAAAGTTGCATCATGCAGTAGAAAATTGCGCCAGTACTAGATGAAGCAAAATGAAGCCAATAGAGAACATGAAGATGTAATTCTTGGAAAACCAAGGAAATTATCCCTGTAGCAACAATTGGTTAGAATCCAATTATGAACGTCAAGAGTGAAGAAATTCCCCTGATTAAGATCTGGGCGGAGGGTAAGCCAAATGTGGCGAGCTTTGGCACAATCTCTTAGTGCATTAAAGGAAGTTTTAACATAAAGAGAGCAAATAAAGCAATTGGAATAACCCAAATTATGACGATGGCAGAGAAAAGTCGCAGTCGGGATGGAATAATTAAGGACTTACCGCACAAGCATCTTGATTTTATTTGGACCAAGGAATGACCAGGTTTTGTTCCATTGCAAAGTAGAGGTCGTAGATTGTTGAATTTGAATCTCGTAGGCAGATTTCGTTAAAAAATTCCCATCACTTTCTTAAACCCTTGTTTAAGACTTCTCGGGCCTTTGAGAATGCTTCACCAAGTATAAGAATCCGTTGATTTACTAAGAATCGAAAAAAATCATGTTGTCACAAGTACTTTTTCCTAAGTAAATCCACCTATAAAGCATCAGAATCGGAAAGGATATGACAACTCAATTTCGCAAGAAAAACAAAATTAACTTTGTGTATGTCATGTAAGTTCAGGCCACCTTACTTTTTAGGAAGACAAACTTTGTCCCAATTAACACCATAGAGTCTACAGTTACCATTATCATTGCCCTAAAGGAATTGCCTCATCAATTTCTCTAATTCAAGCACCACATTGTTGGGTAGGAGAGTAGTTTACATAATATAGGAGGGAAGAGCAGTAAGAACCGACTGAATGAGAACTATTCTGCCCATCATAGAAAGGTGTTGGTTGCCCTAAGAGAGGAGTCGGGCTTGAACCTTGCTAATGATATCACCATAAGTCTGTTTAGTGACTCTCCCATGGACCATGGGGGCACCTAAATACTTGCCAAGTCATCAGTGAGAGCAATGCCACAATGATTACTCAAAGCCACAACAGTATGATGTGCAATATTTGATGAAACCAAAAGCTTTGATTTAGCAAGGCTAATTTTTTCCCAGAAGCCTCACAAAAATTATTAAGCACATTTATCATAAGATCCAACTGAGAAAAAGTAGCTTCACCAAATAATACAAGGTCATCGACAAAGCAAACATGAGAAATTATTGGACCTTTTTGGGTAATCCTCAGAGGTTTTCATCTTTGCTGCCAACCTCCTCATCAATAAGATGGCCGAGTTTCTCTAGGCACAAGATAAATAGATATGACGAGAATGGATCGTGTTGTCGGATACCTCTTGAAAGAGAGAAAAATGGTAGATATTGCCCATTCCAAATAAGTGAAAATGTATTAGTAGAGACAATATGCATAATGAGATGTACCTATTGAGGTGGTAGATGAATTTCTTCACGAACCTGCTATAGAGAACTCCACTTAATATGGCCATAGGCTTTTTCAAGATCCCCTTAATTGCAATTGCACCATTTTTCCATTTCATTGTGCGTATGGTATGAATAGCTTCTTGTACCACAATGAGATCACTTGTATATCTTGTTATTTTATATTTTAAAATTTCAGATTTTTGCAAACTGCCATAGCAAAAAGAATTTTTCTGGAATTCCATGGGGTGTCATTTTCATCTTTGCTCTTTGGTATATTTGGTATTGGAGAAACTGTTTGCTCCATGATTCAACCTTTAATTGGCCTCCCAATTGCAGCCAGCTTATCTTTACTCGAGCCAAATAATCAGTTGATGTTTTTTCTGATTTTGATCACAGGTTAAAGCATGAGGTCTTAGTCAGTTGGCACCCACAATTTGGCTCTTTTGTGAAAGTTAATGTAGATGGCAGCGCTCGAGGTAATCCAGGCTTAGTGGCTGCTGGAGGACTTATGCGAGATCGGAATGGACAATGGCTTGGAGGTTTCACATGTCGCGTTGGCTATTCATCCATCATGGTAGCTGAGCTTTGGGGTATCTATCATGGCCTCTTGTTATGCTGGAATAAAGGTTACAAACAGGTGGAGCTTGAGACAGATTCTTCTTCGGCAGTTTCTAAGATTGAGCATCTTACTGTTACAACAGGGCCTCACTCTAAACTATTGGATGCAATTAAGAAGCTCATTGCAAGACCTTGGAGGTGCACCATCAAACATATTTATCGTGAAGCCAATGCTTGTGCAGACTGGTTGGCCACTCATTTTGATCATTTGGTACTGGGATTGCACATCTTCGACGCTCCACCATCAGGAATTTCATCGCTTCTTCAAGCTGATGCCATGGGATTAGTCTGGCCTAGAGCCATCTAAGTAGTTCTTGTAATGTTTTCTTTCCATTATATATATATATATATATATATATATAAATTCACTCTTATCCTCCGCAAGTCATAGTTAACTCCGTACTCTTTGTCGCGTCGCGAGACTCTGACCAGCTTTCTTCTGTATGCACTTTTTTTTGTTGTTAAACCAAGGGGACGTTTGGTTAGGATTCCCCCTCAGATGATCGGTCATCTGAGATTACATAGGTTAAAAGTAGTAATCCAGATGTCCACTAGAGTGAGAATTAAGTGGGAATGTGATTCCCACAAAAAAAAAAACAACCAAACCAGGTAATCTGAGATGCCCACATCAGACTCCCACAGGGCAACTCAAATGACCCCTAACCAAATGTCCCCTTGGACGGTGATTAATCTCTTTCGAAATAGAGGTGTGAAAGATTAAAGCCTTTTGTGTTCTCAGCTTACCAAATGTCCCCTTGGACGGTGATTAATCTCTTTCGAAATAGGAGTGTGAAAGATTAAAGCCTTTTGTGTTCTCACCTTGTTGGGGTGGAGAACGCTTATTACCTCAAGTCCTCAACCAACATTTTTTTTCTTTGTGATATTTATAATGAGAATAATTTACTTTTTTTGCACATAAGAATAATTTACTTTTATAAATTAAAAATTATCAATTAAGAAAACTCATAGAGAATTTTTGTTATATTTTCATTAGATGTAATAAATAAAATTTTTCGATGCGCCCCTGTTTATATGTCTAGAATTATCAACATGTTTGACTGAAGATCATGGGATTTTCCTATTCTGCTCATCTATAATCAGAAAAGGAAAAAATGACAGTCCATTTTTTCATTTCCTTTTCAGGAATTTTTTGACTGAAGATCATGAGATTTTCCTACCTATTCTGCTCATCTATAATCAAACGCCTTACCAAAGCACCCAACAAGAAATTCTCTCTCAACAATAAATTGGAGCAAAAAGGATTTCAAATGTGCAACATTTATGTCACAAGCATCCAGGCACAGAAATTTTTCAGTCTATCAGCCAATATAAGCTTTGTAACATGCTGCTGTTGTCTGGCTCATTTATAACGAAGAATGTTCCTATTCCACAATACTATTTTGCTTCCTGTAATACATTAAACTCTCTGTCTCTGAATAACAGTAGAATTAGAAACAGCCATTCAGATTAAGAAAAGGAAAAAGAAACCGCTGTATGAACTCTGTAAAGATATCGTCTCTCAATAATTCTGTTGTGTATAAGACAAGTAGAAGCTTGTCAAGAGCGGTATGCTGTTGTGGATACTAGAAAAAGAGATCCAGGTTGGGTAAAAAAAACACTGAAAAGTTGCTACTTTGATGGAAGACTTGGTGTATAGGTCATAAACCTGCATTTCTATGGATCTTGCCAGCTTGGTCTTTCGGTTCTAAGGCGTCTTCTCTGGCTTGAAACTGTTGGTCCTGACCCTTTCTTTCCTCTAATTTCAATATTACATTCAGCCTCATCATTGGACTTCCTTGTCTTCACAGGACTTCTAGCAAAGATATGGTTACGAGTTGTGTGTCTATTTTGAACTGTACAATTCTTCAAAGCCTTGCGATCTTCCTCTTTGATCCGGTTTTTATGTCCTATAACTGCATCATTGTCTAAGCAAAACAAGTTGCATAAAGCCATGCGTTAGAAAACTTTATGGTATGTAAGCAGAAAAGTAAAGAAACATAGCATTGTGTTGCAGAATTTTTTAAGTGATTAATTTAAGAATGTAATAATTTTGTTGTGTCTGGTTCCTCCATCTGAGCCAAATCAACATCAATAGATTCAAGAAAACCATATAATATGACTCCTTGATCTAAAAGAAACATTGTATAGATTATTTTATGATACTGCAGGTAGCTCAGGCTCTCCACCAGCAATTATATATCAGTTAAGCTGTGTAATGATGCTGCAAAGCCTTTTTCATACAGGTATTAGTTCCTTTCAAAGCAACTTAATAAACTACACTAACCCCCAAAACAATAATTCATCGTTCATCATTAGATTGAATACGGTTACTATTCTGAGGTTTTACTATGACTGGTTCATTTAAGTAATAGCACCGAGGTACGAAAATCAGAACTAATGAACTATCCATGATAAATGAAGTTATTATCAGAAGAATATCTATCTTCAGATGGATTAAATGAGCAACAAAAGTTTAAACTTTATGCCTGTATCCTGTCATCAGTAACATTTTGAGTATCAAGAACGAATCCTATACGAGTAGAGTGAATCTAATGGTGGTGAATTAAAATGCAATTACCAGGACTGGAAATGACAGCCCGAGGTCGCGGAGTTGAATTGACTCTGATATTTGGTCTGTCTTCCTCATCAGTTTTTTTCTTGTTCTTCTCAGCTTCTGCATATCAAGTAGAGTGAATTAGCAATCGCCAATCGAATTGAAAAGCGCATAGAACAAACCACTTGAGGGTAAATGTATACCTTCAGGTTTAGAATCTGAAGGCTTCTCTTCTTCTGCTACATAAGCCTTTGGAATTTTTGCCGGGGCCACTGTTGGAACATCTTCAACTTGATGTTTTTTCACTGAGAACAATAATCAAACATGTTGTTAGGACCACAAAACCGACCGATCATCAACAGATTGAAAAAAGGAAATATTCATCATAGCCTTAAAAAGTTAAAATGGTCATAAAGTAAGCAAATCAACATAGTAATTGATATTTAGCATGGGAGAATTAAAACCTTAAAGAACATGTAGGGAACTTCAAATCATTTCCTATGATCATGATAATCCCTCAAGCTTTATCTTCAAAACAAATCTTTTGCTTTAGGAAACAAACATGATTAGATATAAATCAATCAATCAACAGAGAAGAATCTTTCTTTATTCTGTTTATAGATAGTAATCAGAAAAAAGAAGCAGAGGAAGAAATTCCAAAGTTTGACCAAACATATCAATATTAATCAGAAAAATTGATCAAATTCCACCAAACCCCAGAAATCCAAATATGTTAACATATGATTCTAAGCTTGCTATGCTTGCTATCAATACAGAAAAATTAAAACTTTAAGTCTTAAAAGGGGAAAAACCCCCTAGGAATGCAAAGAATACCTGGAAAATAAGAATCAAGCATGGAGAGAAACAGAACATCCTTCAAAGACCAAACAGAGTTTATCTTGTAATCATGCATAGCATGTTGATCATCTGGGTCTTGTTCCCTCACCTTCACCTTTGGATACACTACAAAAACAACCCATCTCAGAACATAATCAAACATTCAATAATCAAAACTCCAGCTGAGCTTAAAAATGAAAACAACAAATTAAAAGAAAAAAAAAAATGCCACCAACTTGTTTTGATCAGGTTTGACTTGTGAGAACTTATATCCTGCTATAGTATTGACAGCAAACTGTAAACTTGAATCTCCCTGGTGGAATTTGTAGTTTGCTTAAAAACAGAAAACAAGAAAAGAAAATGAAATTTAAACGGTATTTCAAAGGGGGAAGTGAAAAAGAAGTTGGGAAGAAATAGCTTGGCTTTTAGGTGATGCTATTGCTAGGAATCAAATTCAAATTAACCCCACCGGCTGACTGGCTCTGGTCAACTTGTGTATTCATAAAGGGGATTACTAAATACCGCCCCCTTTTTACTAGACACCGCCCCCCCTTGGACTATTTTACCCTTTACTATATTTTCCATCAAACTTCAAACCTTTCAATTCTCTCAACCTTCAAACTTTCAAAACTCAATCATTCAAAATCATTCAAGTAAAACAACATCAAAACGCATGAACAAAGATTTTTCGGATTTAAAGTATGTTTTTAAAAAAAAGAAAAAAGTAAAAATACAAATATCTATTTATCATTAATCAAATATTAAAGTCCTCTTGCTAATATTGATATATCCATACCTATTTAAACTAAATGAATTGTCCAATACTTAATTAAAGGACAAAAAGAAATTAAAGGAAAATAATAAAAAAAATCGTTAAAGAAGAACAAGAA
>AWWV01009436.1:0-93025 GCA_001974805.1 Corchorus capsularis | reverse complement strand
AAAAAAAAAAATTGGTCTAGCCGTCCCACCGGGGCGGCCTGCCGTGGCGAAGCCGCCCCAGTGGGGCGGCCTGTCCATGGTGAAGCCACCCCAGTGGGGAGGCTCCGCCGTGGCTGAGCCGTCCTAGTGGGGAGTCTCAATGTAAAAATGTAAAAAATGCAAAGGGTAAAGGGTAAAAGTGTAAAAAATAAGACAGTATTTTTTAACATTACCAATTTACCATCCCACGGCCCCACATATCACCTCTTCTCTTAAATTTTTTTTTCATCTCCAATTTTGTTTATCATTACCAATTTACCATCCCAAGCCAACGCAAATTCTTTCCCCACTCACTTTCTCTATCCTTCCCCTTTTCTTCCTCTTTTCAACTTCCTTAAAAAAAAATTCCTAATACAAGAATTACGGTAGAGAGATATCTAAATATACTTTTCAGCTAAATAGTATTAGGGTTTATTCAATTTGTTTTATTATATATTTATAGATTCTTAGAAATATTCAATTATTCTTTTATAAAATTATCTAATTTAGATAACATTCAATTATACATTGAATAAATTAAATGTAGATAATATTGTTTTTATTATTTGCTTAAATTAGGGAAATTGTAATTTTTTTAGTTATTTTCAACTATGATATTAATTTATTTAGTTAGATATTAAAAATACTAAATATAGAATGAGAGGTTAGTGATTGTTAATATAGAGGAAGAATGTGTATTGTAGTATTGATAATGAAAACATTTTGCAATGATTCCAAACTATGAAAACTCATTTTTCATTTGATGTAGAATTTATGCACTTGTACCAAATAAAAAAAGAAATTATGCAGTTGAATTAATTATAACTATTTTATAACTATTTTTATATAATGTTGACTATATGTACTAATGTGCCCCCACTACTCATAATTCCTGGATCCGTCCCTGGGTGAAATGATTGAGATTCAACAAGGTTTGAGGGGCAAGTTTGGTGCAATGTTGTCGCCATTCCATCAAGGTAACACTCATTTTCCTTTTTCATTCTCAATTGCCCAACGAAGTTTTCCCTCTGGTTGTTGGGACTCACGACGAGGAAGGATTGGTAGGATTAGTTGAAAATCTTCAAGAAATTGAGAAACTGTGGGTCAAGTGCTTGATCTCAATTGGCCAAAGAAGTTTTCCTCTGGTTGTTGGGACTGTGGGTGAAGTAGGACTTATGGGGGATTTTGATCAAGAGACTGATGATAAAAAGAGAATTTCCTCTCTTTTGCTGGGTAATCTTGAACACTCTGGAGGAGAGAAGTGCAGTTACTTAAAACACTTTAACAAATCATGCTAAATCCATCTCAAAGAAAGGAATAGTTTAGATTTATTGTTTTAACTTTTACACAATCACTCGGATACAATTTTCAACCATATGAAATCAACGTATCGAACTAAGCCCACCCCATTCGTGTACTTCTTTTATCTAAATATATATAATTGTGTTTTATTATTTTATACGATGGCTTTATGTTGTGAAATACGCATACACTTAAATTACCGTTTCCTGTAACTATTTCTCGACTCGAATGATATCGCGTTTCAGGTAACTATGGTCTGAAATTGATGAGATGCTAGCAGGCAATGGAACAATAGAGGCCATCTTCCAAGAATTCATGACAAGCTGAGAGAGCTAAGGGACTCCAATGTAGGTAAGGTGCCCATTACAGTTTACAATGTATCAACTTTACTTCACCCAGGAGGCACCTTCATCGATGATAGGCTAGTGTGTAGTGAATCCAATAATGAACCGGATACTTCTTCAATGCTTGTCGAGCCCATGACCATGGTACTCTTGCCAGGTGTTGGAGCCTCTTACTCTGGGAAGATGGGTACCTCACTTTCCAGTTCCTGGTTTTAAAAGCTCATTCTACAGGGTACACTTCAAACAAGATCCGATTTCTAGGATCCATGCTGATCAGAAAGTCAAGGCTAGGCTACCTGTAGGAAAGAGGATGAAGGTTGTTATTACAACTATACCTCTGGCTGCATCTGTCCTGGGAATATACCAATTCCTAACCAGAAAAGAAGAAGAAATTCTAGATAGGGTAAAGAAGATACAGCAGGAGCTACATCAGGAAGGAAAACCCCAGAACTAGAATAAGAGTCGACTAAAAGTTCCCTCATACAATTACCAAATACTAAATACAATACTGTTGATTGAGGTCTGTGTTGGATGCAGCAAACTTAATGAAATCCGATTGGTAAATGATTATGAAGTAGATTCACATGAAAAGCTACTTACGCAAGTTGAAGAGGAAGTGAAGGAGATTGAATGGAAAATCAACTTACAAAGTCTATGCAAGAAGATTGAGAAGATGAATGGGGAGAGCGCATTAGTTTGTGAAAAATGTAATTTCCTCCAATATTCTATAAAATATCTTACTATTGGTTTTGTATATATAGTTCAGTTTAAACCACAATCACCTAATTTTGCTTCAATAATGATATCCATCATTTAGAGAGAGAGGTCAGATCATATTTCACAACTTAGATTTCAGAATGTTATCCATGTCAATTTCATAAAAAAACGCATGCAAATATTGGGTAAAAGCATGAAATTTTCATGCCATGTAAAAACATAAACTATATGTTTATTGCATGATAATTTTGTTTTTATAAGGAATAGGACAAAAGAACAATGACTGATTTTTTATGCTGTTTTTCACCACATTTGCTCATTCTCATTTGACTAAAAAAAAAAGAAAAAAAATCTATATTGACAAATAACTCTTTAGATTTGTAGCAATCTCAAACGGCCTAATATTTCGGTCTAACATATTCAGTTTTCACAAGAAAAGAATCCGAAATTAGTGAAAAATGATGGTAAGGATATTTAAAAAACAAAAAAGCTATCATAAAATTCAAAGCAAACATTGAGTGATTTAGCCCTTTTATTTTTCCATCAAATCCAAAGTATCTACTACTATTTGTAGAATAGTGACTATATTTCTTGTAGGTGATCTGGAGACCTCGTGGACCATGGTCCAGGTAGCATGCACTTTATTATTGAATTAAATGATTAGGTGCAGAATAATCACTGTGTCTTTTAGGGAATAATTTTGAATTTTAAAAATTAAATTAAATCAAATAAAAAATGGATACGTGTCAACTTCTCACATCGCTTATGGAGTCTAAATTTTATACTGTCAGTGTATCAAATAATTATCAATATAGATTTGAGAACTCCAGGCATTAAAAAGACTTTCTTTTTAGGCCTTGTATAGCCCACCAATTGAACTTGAGATCTTGGCCTAGTGGATCAAATCTTAAAAAGTTTACCTAGGAGGTAGAGATTCAAACATTTGCTCTTCCATCCCTCCCAACAAGCCCATTGACCCAAAGAGCAACGGGGATTTTTTTTTTCCTCCATAGTCATGGAGTATTTAAAACGCGAAAAACAGGCAAATATTTTTAATTTTTTTTAATTAAGAAAATATTTTTAATTGAAAAAAAGGCAAAATTTTACTTTAACTGCACAAAGGCCAAAGGGTTTTAGAAAAACCCTTCTCTGCTCCTTGCATCTTGATTCTCGAGAAAGGGAAATATTGGCACAAACGGCAGATAAAGTAGCAAACGGTGTGAATAATCTTAAACGATATTGGTAGCTCGCGCTGGCGCGGGCGTCTTTTTATTTTATTTTTTTAATTTTTTTTGCTCTTCATGCAATTTATCTTTGAATCAAATATGGTTTTGTTGGTCATTTCTATATTTAATACATAAATATAGTTTCTTTCTTATCTAGTCTTACTTCATTTGACAATCATGTCCTGTTTTTAGCTCTTGCTTTTTTGGCATTTGGAAATCAGTAAAACAATTAGAATGATGGTATATAAAAGTCCAATGATAAGAATGATGGTTCTTATCAAATATGATATGGTATGCTACGACTACCTCTAATAATCTTATGACTATGAGTATCCAATGAGCTCTTGGATTTTAAGTCTTTGATAGGTTAATTATAAATTTGAATAGCTTTAGCCATCAAATTCTATATGTAATGGAATGATTGTTAATTATTTACTTAAAATAAAATATCATTCAATCCTTGAATCAAATATGGTTTTGTTGGTCTTATCTATATGATGGTTATATAAAAGTCCAAAAATAAGAACGATGGTTCTTATCAAATTGTATATGTAATGGAATGATTGTTAATTATTTACTTAAAATAAAATATCATTGGCATAAATACCACTTTACACCCTTAAGTTTGTACGGACTGCCACTTTGCACCCAACTTTTTTATTTCGACCAAAACGTATCCTAAAGTTTTATTTTTGTGCCACTTTGCACCTCCGTCACAAATAGGACAAACGGATCGGTCACGGCGTCTGACGTGACATACCATGTGGTCAAAAATGACACGTGACATGTATCCTTTTGTGCACGTGGCATGTTACGTGTCATTTTTGGTACACGTGTCATTTTTAACATGTATCCTCTTGTTAAAAACGTGGCATTAACTAGGGACTACATTTATATGTTTGTATATGATCTCTCTGATGGGATATTGCTAGAAACATTGCTTTTGCTTTGAAAATCACTCAGCTTTTGTTGGGTCAATGAGTGGCAGAAAGAACCATGGAGAATTATTGATGAAATTTGGAAAATTGAGGGAATACATGAGTCCAAAGAAAAACTGCTTGCCCAAAAAAAAAAAAAAGAAAAACTGCAAAGGCATAGTCTGCAAATGACTACCAAAAATCACCACAAGAACAATTGCCATTGGAAAACTTGTGGTATGAAATGAAGTTTTTTACAATGATCTCTTTCTCGATCACTCTGCTTATGTACTTGAATGCCTCGTGACAGTCCTTACAAACGCGTTGGTTCTTCACTATCCTCAATGGCTGCCCTTGTGGCGCTGCTCCTTTCAATATCCCATATGCTAAAGCCAACTTCTCACTGTGATACCAAAAAGTTTCTCTCCTCTTCAGCTTGCCATGTAACATCTCATTCCAGACTGGTTTGTAACCTAGTTTTTCGATCTCTTCCATCAACTCGGCTAACTTTGTGTAGATTCCTTCAGTTATTTCTTCCTTGCTTTTTCCCGCCAAAAACACATGAACCTTCCCCTTAACTTCAATCCAACTGATCTCACTTCCCTTCTTCGCCCTGTGATACTTCATCAGCTTCTCCATTTTTGCCACCTCATCCAATCTCCCAGCAACCGATAGGACATTTGCAGCTATCGCATAAACTGAATAATTATTTGGATCCAACTCCAATATCCTCTTAGCCGTACTCAAAGCCACATCTGCTTCACCATAATGTGCACAACTTGACAACAACGATCTCCACATGGCGACATCAGGCTTGACTGGCATTGTCATAACGACCATTTCTGCGGACTCAAATTCCCCAGCTCTCCCCAAAGCGCCCACGATACATGTATAATGCTCAACCTCTGGTTCTACACCATACTCTGCTTTCATCCTACGCAGCCACCTCTCTGCCTCGCTAACCAAACCGGCATGATAAAAACTTGTAAGTATAGCCAGAAAACTATATTTATCAGGCGCAAACCCTTTACTCTCCATTAACTCAAACAACTCAATCACTGACTTTGAATCCCCTTGTTGTGCATAACTTGCCATTAAAGTATTCCAACCTATATCATTCATTACCTGAATGTTCTCATCAAAAAGCCTTCTTGCATCCAAAACAACCCCTGCTTTCCCATATCCATTAATTAAAGAAGAAGCCACACCCACATTTTTATCAAATCCGGTGACCACGGCATGCCCGTGAATGATCCTACATTGCTGCGAAACTGCCAATTTTGCAGCTGCCTTTAATACCCCGGAAAGACTATTTACAGTAGAACTTATATCACGGGACCGCATCTTAGCAAACAGAGACAGAGATTCAAATGGCAGAGAATTTTGCGCCAACCCAACAATCATCGCAGCATAACAAACTTCATCTGGTTCAGGCATTTCATCGAACACTTTCGTTGCACTCCCGGGAATACATTGCTTCAAGTAAAAATTCATCAACGCGGAACCAGAAAAGGGATTGTGATTGAGGGAAAGTTTCAAGGAAAGAGCGTGCAAAGAGAGACCGAAAGAAAAGCAATGAGGGAGGGAAACGCAGCTTTTGAAAAGACAAGCAAAGGTTCGTTCATTTGGAAGGGTGGGGTAACGAAGCATGGAGATGAATAACGTGAGGGAGAGTGGGGAATCGGAGTGAGCTGAAATGATGGAGGTCCATGAGACAAAACTGGGCGATGGGATTTCATTGAAGAGACGAAGAGTCGAATCGAGAAGGTTTCTTTTGGTGTAAAGACTGAGCAGAACATCGTAATCGCGCTGTGTTAGCGGGGATTTCACAGCTTGGGCATGAATAATTCGTGGGTCCAAACTGGATTTCCATCCCTGTGGTGCTCTTGTCAGCCGCCGTAGTAACTTCATAGTTAAATGTGTAGTTCTAACCTTGTTTGATCAATAGTTATATTCATGAGTTGGGAGTTTGGATCCGTTTTCTCAGTTGCAGTATGTTCGACGGGAGAAATTATTAGGCGGGACGAACCACCACGTTATCAATGGGACTAATCAATAGAATTTTGCCATGTCAAATTAACTCCTTAAATTCAGGCACGATTTTAGCCCAAGGTTTAGCCCCCTTTTAAAACAAAGCCTATATAAAGGGTAAGTCCCCAAATTTGAGATTTTATTGGGATAGGGTTTTAGAAAATTGATGAGTTGTCTTCGTATCATTGGTTGGTCCCATAGATGACGTGGTGGAAGTATCTATACTAAGTCCTTTCCATTTTGGAGAATTCCAATTAGGTGTATTGAGATGCAAAATAATCCATAGATGGTGGCGTGATGGAAAGTTGTCAACATTTGTCTAATGATTATGATTCTCATTGTGTAATATTATCATTTTTGGGTGTAATTTTTTTTTCTTTGAGGTGATCATTTTTGGGTGTAATTAAAAATCTTTAAAACATCAAAAATACCCTTTCATTGTTGTTGCATGCATCTACATTATAATCTCTATAAATTAATACTCAATAAAATAATAATCCCTTTAAATAGAGGTTTTACTCAATTATGTTTTATGAAGACATGCCCAATACGATCGGATGTACCCAGTGTCCGACACGGCGATTCTTTGGACATTGCTACCACTAAGTGTTTGGGATTTTGAGAGAGATTTGGACAAAGTGGACTAACTAGAATATGAGATAATTAGGGCTTTTAGCTTTATATATCAGTATAAGCTTATAAACTTATACCCAGATGATAGGAAACCGTATTATAAGCACAATTTTGATAGTAAATCTATTTAAATATGTATAATATTTTTATAGCTATGTCTCTTAATATATAATATTTTGATAGCCATGTCCTCAATTTTCAACAATTGCCATGAATGTTTTCTCGTTGAGCCGTGTCGTGTCGACGTATAATAATTGTTTACGTCTAAATAATTTTTTCCAACCAAAACAAGTTTATTGGTAGTTATGTTAAGTTTCCAATAATACTTAATAGAGTCGCATTGGATCTCAAACAAGGAGAAGAGAGGCTCTCTCAATGCCAATCTTGTTATTTACAAGATTCAAATTAAGGACATTAAACTTATTCCACTTAACCAATTAAAAAAATGTTTATGTTCTTAATTATGGTAATCTTAACTTAATATTCCAAAATGAAATTGAAAAGAAAAGAAACAAAAAGAAGTGGAAGAAATGGTCCTATAAGTGAGTTATTATCTGGCAAAAGAAACAGCTGATTACAGCTGTTGAATGTCAAGTGTTTTTATAGGTGCTCACAGCTGTTGAGTCTTTTTCTTTATAAATTCTATAATCTTTTTTCCCCTTGATATTGAGAAATAAGGAATAAATTTCCCTATTACCAAAAAAAAAAAAAAATAGATTAAATTTCCGTTTTTGAGGGTTGAAAAAATAAATGAAAAAAGTTAAATATGGGTGCACCTCAAGTCTCAGCTCAGCTCTTCAGACAGTGCTTGAGACACAAGGTTAAAGTATTTGTTGTTTTGGGATGAAAAAGAACAAAATTGATAAGTGAATAAGACAGTGAGTGAAGGCAAATGGCATCTGACAAATCTAACCTCTACTGTCAAACACCTTCTTTTCTTAAAGTCTTAATTCCAAAACTGTAAAAAAGGAAGAACTTTGGGTCATGCAGTTCAAGTGGACCTCAGAACATAAACAGTATGAATTCTTCCCACTTTTACAAGTCTTTACTCAATAAATTTTTTGCATTGGAAGAAGAATATTTACTAAATACAGAATAATTCAAGGCCTAAGTTAGGTCATTTAGGTCAAAAAATTGAACTCTCAATAGGAAAAACCAGCCAACCCTACAAAGGCAAGCCATGTGATGATGTGCTCACATATCACACCCTATCCTATCCACCACTCTTAAGTCTTAACTTTCCTGCCTTTTTTTTTCTCTCTCTCAATACATTTTCCACTGAGATTTCCAGGTACAAGTTTTCTTCTGAAATTTTAGTTTTGCCTCTAATAATAGAACTCATACTTCAATCAGCAATATAGCTTTCATTGCTTTCAAAAGTTTTCAGTTTCCAACTTTTCTTTGCTAAAAACACTTGTAAGCAATGAATGGAACTTGGGAATATTCTTTTGAAGAACATTGAGAGTTCCTGGTAACTTAAAGAAAAAGTCAAAATTGACAACTTACTAGTAATTTACAGCTTTCCAAGTTCTTGACTTCTCTTTATTGATCATTGATTAAAAGAAAATATGTGTAAAACATATGAAATCTAAGTTAAGATACAAAATCAATCAAACTTTTACTGCCTAAACCAACTTCATGTTTGTTGACAATAGTCAACAGAGCAAAGGAAGCAACAAAATAAAAAGAAAAGAAAAAACTGAGAAAGAGTTCATTAATACTACTATACTAGTATCCTTTTGAATCTGGTTCAACAATCTCACTCAAAGTTATTCAATGTAACAAAAAGTTGCATATCAAATTATCCAAAGAGAGTAGTACTACTTTCAAAACTTTCCATTTAAAGAAGCAGAAATTGAAGATTCAACAAGAAAGAAAAGGAGAATCAAACCAAGAAATATTGAAATCAATCAATTAAATGAGATTTAATGTTCAGGAATTGAGTGTTTACATATAAACTATATGATGAAATGAAGAGTTCAAATGAAATTTTTTCCTTCTAAAATAGAAGCATCTCAGTATTCAAGCAAGCACACTGTGAAATTTAAACTATATTCATTGTTTTGTAGTCTAGAAAGAGAATATGCAATGGAGCAATAAAATGAAATTTAAACTATATTCATCATTAAAAGATTTGCAAGGAAAATCATATTCATTATGAATTCCTGCAGAACCCCAACATTTGGTTAAAGTCAATTATTTGATGTTATTTTAGGTGCTAAACTTGAGCTCAACTCAAAGGAGAAAAGAGAAGAGCTTCAAAAGGAAAAGAGAAAAGAAAGAAAGGAAAAAAAAAAGATTAATAATTCTAGCTTGAAAGGAAAGAAAATGCTAAATCCACTATATGATTGTATGCAGCCCCTATCTTATGTGATGTGAGAGAACTTAACATGGACAAGCACTACTACTATAATAGTACTACAATTAAAAATATTAGTGATGATTCTGCTCAATCTAGGCCAACATTTTCTAGAAAGTCTCCCTAAACTTTTTTTAGTCTTGAAATTATTCTATTGTAACATGGAAAAAGATTGTATAATTCAAATCAGAAGAAAAAGAAAGAGAAATAAATAAATATAATAAATGAATAAAGGAAGCATCATGGTTTACTCCAATCAGAAAATACAAAAGATTTCAACAGTATGGAGAGAGACTGTGTGTGAGGCAGGGAAACTACTTTATGAAAAGCATATAAAGATGTGAAGAAAATGGAGAAGCATTAGTATGGAGAAGGGAGAAAAAAAGACAAACACCCACATGGCCAGGCAAAGAAAAGGGCCAAATTGCTCAAAATCTCCTTCTCTATCATTCTTTCAAGATGACAAAACATTAATTCCTTTTCTTATAGTTCCTTACAATATCCATTTTTTTTTTCACCTTTGTGAAAAAATTTCATGTTTACATTTCATTTCATGCCCCCTAATGGCTAATGCTTCTCTGACCCTCAAAACTCTTACCTAATTGTAACAGCAAAATCCCACTTACTTTTTAATCTGCCTCTCTTTCTTCACCAATTATATTCACCAGAAAACCCCATATCAAGTTTCAAAAGAAGGAAAGAAATTTTCTACTAGCAAGAAAGAATCCACCTCTAAAATGAACTCTGACGACCCCTTCAAGAATCTGAAAAAGATAAAAGATAAAACAAATTTATATCAGCAATCATAGAAAGAAAAAAAACCAAAGGAAAGTAAGATCCTAGTACCCACTTTCATTCAATACAGAAAACAGGAAAACAGAACACAAATCAAAATTTTTTAATCTGAGAAGAAATATACCATCATGTTTCTTCATCACATTCCTTGCAAACATCAACAAAATGACAAGGAATCCCACTCCAGCCGCCCCTCCTACTATTATAGCCACTGTCTTTCCTGTATTTGGCCCTGGTCCTACATCAAAATCAAGAACATTTTGAAAATTTGAAGTCATTAATCTAAATTAGGACAAAACCCTTTTCAATCTAACAAGGAATCAAAATGAGAAAGAAAAGAGGAGGCTTTTTTGTATTTACCTGATGAAGATGAGGAAGGATGTGGATATGAAGAAGATGATGATCTTCTAGGAACCCCATTAGGATAATAACTATAACTAATAAAGCACTTATGCAGATAGACTTGACCTGAGATGGAACTTCCACATTCAACCTGAGCTTTTTGAACGGCAGTTTTTATGCATTCTCCACAATCTGAATCTCCCACATCTCCTTCACATTGCCCCAACATATAAACAGATTGGTAATTAGTGGTATAAAAACCATGGCTACTAGTTACCCCACTTTCCAGCACAGAAAAGGCGGTATCCCTCCTCTCTTCAAATCCAGACCCAGCAACATTAGTAGCACCACAAGTCTTGAACAGCATTTCCATGCCTGAAATTTGAGCAAACCCAGAAACTTCATATAACATATAGCAGCCATAAAGTTGGATTCTTGAAGCTATAGTTTTGCCACAAAGTTTGTCAGCCAAAGTTGGGAGCTGGCTAACACAGTTGTAACAGTCGCTGTTGCTGAGGTCTCCCCTACATTGAAAAAGACCGTTAATGGTGGTTTGACCTGTCCCTGTTGTTGTCTTGTAAAACTTTACTTTCATAGACTGTGAAAGCAAGGTTTGGAACAAGGCAGAGAGAGCCTGAGAGTATAAACCAGATGGATCTGAAAAAGCCTGCTTTGAACAACCTTTGTAGACCAAGGTTGTGTAATCAGAAGCAGAATCAACCAGGGGAGAAAGCTCAAGAATGGTGAACAGGAAAAGAAATGAGAGGAAAAGGAACAAGGGTTTTGAACAGAAACCAAAACCCATTTGTTGGGATTGTTTTGTTTTTGGATCAAATCATTGCAGTTTTTTCAGTTTTGGTAGGGATCTGTAAGGGCTTAGTGGGTTTTAGCCAAAACTGAGCTTCTAATAGTTTGGTTTGGTTTCTGCAACTTCAACTTTTGAAAAGAGTTTTGTTTTCTGGTTTCAATGGTAGTATTTGAGATTTTTAACCTCACTTTTTTGGATGGCCTACCTCTGAAGCAGTGCACAGATGAGAGAGAGAGAGAGACAGAGAGAAGGTTTATCTTTTGCTCTTCACAAGATATAGTACAATGCACAATACAAATGATAGTAATAGAGAAATATTTTTATGGAAATGCTGAAACTGATTAAACCCTTTTTTAAATATTTTCAAGAGAATGAGAACAAAATGGGGTTTGATTTAAAATAAACTTGTCAATTAAAATACTTGTATTAAGCAATATTCCCTGCTTTGAAAGATGGTAAGGACCTGGTATGAATGTTAAAGGAATCTGAATTTATGGGGAGGAAAGTGCCATGGAGTTTGACTGCAGTGCATCTCACTTGAGAACTGTTTTGAATTTCCACAGTTTCAAATTAAATAATATAATTAGCAGTTGTAATATTATTTTGGGAGGGCCTTATTTGAACTTTTATTAGGACACATGAGGCCTAGATGTGCATATGAAAGAAGTGAGGGACTTAAAATATGTACATATATATGCATTAATTAAAATTGTTCTTTTCTGCCTTTTTTTTTTTCTAAGAAAATGGCAGCCTGGCATGTTTTTCTTGAAGAATTTATAACCAAAAGGAAAACCACATGACAAGAACTTTGAATCATTCATGGCATAGCTGGCATCTTTACATTGGTTGATTACAAATGTGGATTGCTAAATACCGCCCCATTTTTGCTATTCATCGCCCCATTTTTTACGTTTTTTTATGCTTTTATCCTTTGTTTCATTTTCTAATCTTGAAATTATCACGAACGTAGAATAGCGTTAACGTGTTGTATTTTGATGACGATTTAAGAAAAATGAACGATAATGTGCCGTATTTTGATGACGATTTCAAAAAAATGCAATTTTTGACGAATTTTAGGACTGATGACCCTTGCCGCCCCAAGGGGGCGGCTTACCATGGGCAGGCCGCCCCACTAGGGCGGCTTCACTATGAATAGGCAACCCCACTGGGGCGGCTTCGCCACGGCAGGCCGCGCCGGTGGGGCGGCTCGGCTATTTTTTTTTTAAAAAATAATTATTATTTTTAGAAAAAAAATTTGGTCTAGCCGCCCCTGCCTTGGCGAAGCCGTTCCAGTGGGACGGCCTGCCCATGGTGAAGCCGCCCCAGTGGGGAGGCTTCGCCGTGGCTGAGCCGTCCTAGTGGGAAGTCTCAGTGTAAAAGTGTAAAAAGGGTAAAAGGTAAAGAGTAAAAGTGTAAAAAGTGGGGCGGTATTTAGCAACCCACAATTGGAGATTGATTTCTTGATAAACTATTTAATGGGTAGCATACAATTTTATTCCTCTGATCAGTGAAAAAAAAATCAAATTTTCATGTCTGTGGGTGAGTTAGATTGATTGATATCAGACAAATACTACTATAATATATAGTATATCAGATTATTCTGATTGCTTTAGATTACATGGCAAACTTGTTCTATTTAAATCTCTCCATATCCATGACTGGGATTGTCTGTCACTATAGCTATCTATTTTAGCAATCAAACAAAACCAAATTTGGTTATATTTTCTGTCACTAATATTTTAACACCCACTGGGGTAAGAAGTGATCTAGTGAAGCAGGTTTTTTATAGCCTTGTGTTCATTATTTTGAAGGTTCTATTATGTTTCATGATGATGAACATGTTGATGTTTTGTCATTATAATAAAATCTGTCAGCATCATTTTGAATGCCAGTTTTAAACACTCTTCACTGTCATGAAAACTACAAAGAAAAGAATAATGAATAACTAAACAAAGACAACCTAAATGTTGGCTCCTGCTTTTTGTTTTCTTCTCACTACCATTCCATCATCAGTCATAATGGCATTCAAATCTTCATTGAAATGCAGAGTACCAAAAAAGTTCCCCATTTTAATATATATATATAAAATAACTTTTAGACTTGAGATCCATTTTTCAAATAGGGGGAGCGTTATAACTTTAGGCTATCTTTTCATGAAATAATTAAGGTGTGGATCCAATTCAAAGTGGTAAGAAGAGCCTATAAGAGTCAAGGGTGCAACTGCAAGTAGCAAGTAGCAACTAGCAACCTTTTTTCTCCAATAAAGTTAATCTATACTATATCATCAAGTGGTATGAAAGCATGAAAGGCTACATAATTATTACTCATATATTTACAAATTTAACTTGTTTGAACTATGTTGGCTCACTATGAGTTGAGTTCTTGACGATGATTTTCTCCATTCATAAAACTTGAATTTAGACCTTATTTAAGGAAACAAGTACCAAATGTCGGTAAGGCTACATAATCATGAAGATGAATATGTTATAACAGAAAACAGATCTTCTTAAGCAGGATTTGCTTAAGACAGAACTCTTGGGCTTAAGACATGATGCAACCCACCATTGGGCTTTGCTGTCTGTTATTAGTCCTTACAAAAAGAAGAAGCAAAGGGGGCCAAGCCAACCAAGTAAACATTTAGCAATCTGTGATGAAGTATACACAAAAACCCATTCTGAAAAGGCAGGCCTGCAAGTCTTTGCCAAACCACCCAAAGAGAATCAGTCTGCAACAACTTCCACTTATCAGTCTTTGTCTACTTGACAGCTTTCTCAGTTCCTTTGTATGTATCTACAAACAAATACATACATAAACTCCAAATTGCTTCCTTGATTAACACCAAAAAGACCTAAAAATTTAGAGATGAATGAATGTATCCAAAAGATGAACATATATAATCAATAGAAAAGTTTGCTAAGAGGTCTTCTTCTCACCCAATCATCATGTCAAAAAGCAAGCTCAAATGTTATGTTAGATGTTAGATGTTATAAAAAAGAGTTTTAATGTTGTCAATATCTTCTTCTTATTTTTTGTTGGTTTTAGTTTTTTTAGTTAAAACCTTGACTATGAGTTGATTAGTTGTTCCTTAACTTCCTATGCTTGACATTTAACCTACCAAACATATTAGGAAGATAGTTGAAACCTCCCAATATTGCCATGTATATACATTATTTTTTATGTTTTTTAACTTCAAAGGAAGTATACATATATGTTAACTCAAAACTTTCCTTATCAAAAACAAATTACTCATAATTTAGATTAATTAGATGTATATATTAATTAATATAGTTGATGTGCAACACAAGATTTATACCATAGACATTTTTCATATCATTCCAAATCCGACAGTGAAAAATTAGAAATATATAAAATGAAAAAGTTGCTAATGTCACTTGACTTCAAATACACATAGATGAAGGACCAAAAACCTTACATAATTCTCTCAAAAAAAAAAAAACCTTACATGATTAAATAGCCAATTTTTTTAAAAAAATATATAAATTATAATAATAATAATTGAAGGAGATCATGGCCATTAATTTTACAAAGCCTAAGGTTGTGATTTTTTACTGAATATTTCTCATAAATATTGTACTGTATAAGAAAAAAATAATTTTAAAAAGAAAAGAGAGATTCTGTAGAGTAGATGATTTGAAGATTCCATCTTCTATTCTAAAAGGAACCCCACAAAAGGAAGAACAAGTTAAAAAAAAAAAAAAACCCATCAATTCATATATAAATGCATATATAAAAATACAATAATAAATTCATAATTATTTTCCGAAAAATAACCAAAAGCCAAATAAATTCCACCGTCGTCTCTCTCCCTTTTTCTTTTTTCTCTTGTTTTCCTTCGTTTTCCCACCGACGATTTCTTCTTCTCTTCTTCTTTAAGTTCTAACCTTAAAAAAAAAAATCCTTCAATTTCAATCAAAGTTCATTTATTTATTCGTATATATAAAGGTTAGAACTTTAAAGAAAATATTTTTAACCGTTAATTTAATTGAGTTTATATATAAATTTAGAAGAAAAAAAGAATGTACACATTGAAAGATAAAGTAGCGGGGGGTCTTTCACGTTTGTTTTCAGAATCACCGAATCATTGTTCTGCTTCTTCTACATCTGATCTTCCTGAGGTAATTTCTTATGTTTTCCCCTCTCATATGTATTTATTTTTATAGTACTAAAAGTAACTTTTTTGGAGGAATTAGAAGTGGCTAGATCTGGGTTCTTGCTGGGAAATGTAGTTATGGTAGCTAATTTTTTATTCATATTGTTTGTAATTATGTTTTTTTAATCTGGGCAGCTGAAAATATGTTTTTTTTGGTGCTATATATGATCTTTGAAAAATAATTAATTTTTTTATAATATATTGTTTATTTGTAGCAAATAATACTTATTTTTTGGAAGTTTAGATCATTCATTTATAATGTATAGTCCTTCATACTAATATTTGTCATTTCAAGTTCAATTATAAAACTTTTAAAAGTAGTTCTGAATATGGAATATTAATATTGATATAGTTTTTTCATATCAAGTTTTGTTTTTCTATATTAGTGTATGTGTTAAAAGAGTTTATTACTTTTCATTGCCTTTTGAAAACTGAGAATGATATTGTAACATGAAATTTTCTAATGTGTAGGCTGGATGGTATTCCAAAGGGTCAAAATCTTTGTCTTCAATGTTTTCTTTTATTATTCCTCCAGTAAGCTTTGGTGGGACTAAACCCAAAAATCATAGAAGTGATCTCAAGCCAATTCAGTCACTTCCCGTTAGATGGAAAAACAAGAAATTTGAGGTGGAAGATGAATCCCTAGATAGTTGTAAAGAATACACTATTACTTATACAAGTGAAGATGTAAAAAAGATTTGTGAAGATAAAAAGAAAATTTGGACGGATAGTGACACCAAGCTAACAGTTAGACCTCATGTTGAGGAGAAGGGTCATGCCTCTGAAAGGAGTAGCAGTGATACTGATGAATTCCAAGAAGCAAGAGAGCAAGCGAGTCCAGTAAAGCCTTCACCAAACCTTTCTGATGAATCTGTGTTTATTACACCTCATTTATACGAATTCTTGGATTCTTCACTTCCCAATATAGTAAAAGGGTGTCAATGGGTGTTATTGTATAGGTAAGTCTTTCAATATACCTTCTTTGGCTTTTGGTTTAAGCAGCTTTGTACTTATTCCAGATCTTGATTGGTATTAACTCTTTCAAATGAAGGGCAGTACGTTGAAACATGGTATCTCACTCCGTACTCTTATTCGTAAGAGTGCTGAGCTTCCTGGTCCCTGTTTGCTGGTATGTTGATGTTAGCAACTGTCATTAGAGATTGTCTATCTGAATTCATAATCCTTAATTGGTTTCTAATACCTTGGAATTATTTGCATGGTATTGTACAATTCTAGATTACTGGAGATAGGCAAGGAGCTATCTTTGGTGCAATGTTAGAATGCCCCTTGATACCTACACCAAAGAGGAAATATCAAGTAAGCTAACTGATATAAGTTTTGAATATATAGTTTTATTTTACATGAGGACTTGGTTTCTATTTCTGATCATTGCATGTTTGCCATGCTTATATGTTCTTTCATTTCTTACCATGTAAACTGTGATTCTGCACTCTCTTAGCTTTATTTCTCTTGTTTTATGACAGGGAACAAACCGAACGTTTGTATTCACAACCATATATGGTGAACCTAGGCTATTTAGACCTACTGGTATGCAATTTTCTCAAAGTATTTGATGTGTTTTATTTAAAACATGTTAAGATAAATGTACCTTGCTGCCCACACAGTTAATAGGGAGATAGATTAAGAGAAAGATTACTGTACTTTACATGCCTGCTGATTGAAAATTTTGGAATTCAAGCATGCTGCTATTAGTACCTCAACATTCTTTTTCCTGCAGTGGGGATGCCTTTCTTCAGTGTTTTTCTGTCACATATCCAATTTGAAATGTGCTCTTTATCCATTTGATACCAAACTAAATGCTACCACTTCTCAAATGTCAATCAAAGATTGATCTTTTTGGACTGAATTCTTTGTTTCTTTCCTGAAAATATATTAGGAAATGATTGCAACCTTGATGGATGAAATAAACTAATTATAATTTTGATTTATAGATTAATATGCCAGTTGTTCATGGAGTGAGAGATTAGGCTCTTTCTAATCGGAAAAATTCTGAAGCACTTTGCTCAAGCTGATGTTGAATGATATTTCCATGCTATTATAAGCTCTGATCTTCTGTCATGTTTATCTAAACAGGTGCCAATCGTTATTATTTAATGTGTATGAATGATTTGTTAGCGCTAGGAGGTGGTGGCAACTTTGCCTTGTGCTTGGAAGAAGATCTGTAAGTTGCAATTTGCAGTTTTCCCTTTTAGATTTCTGCCAATTAGTCGTTACTGGCAAATAGGTTTCTATTCTTTCTCTCATGATTGTTATTTTCTCTGTACAATAAGGTTAAATGGAAATAGTGGACCTTGCGAAACCTTTGGCAACTTATGTTTGGCTCATAATGAAGACTTCGAGCCAAAGAATGTTGAGGTAGTTGTAATTTCTTTAGAATAGATATATCAGAGTTTCTGGTTGTTAGTTAATCAAACATTAAGTATAAATGTGTTTTTAATTGTGCAGCTCTGGGGATTCACGCATGCCTCGCCATACTTAAACTGAAAGAAGGCTGAGAGATTAAGCTCATCGGCAACTCTGTATCATTTAGGAAGTATTTATGCTGTCATACATTCTTTATTCTTTGAATTGTAGTAACCCTCAGCTTTGCCCTCATTTTTGGGCTAGATTGAAATGTCATGACAAATGCCTTTAGTTTAAATTATGGGGCTTGAATAGAAATTCTAATGTTGTTAATCGGTATTTGCAGAAAAAAAATGTTGTTAATCGGTGCTTTGATTCACTTCTGTCATGTCGATCAGTTTAATTATTTTATACATATTTTTGTGGTAGAATTTGATCTCAAGGTTTGGAAAATTCGTAGGCAATTGTTAATTATTTTGTATTTCCAGCACAGATAAAAGAGAGATTATGATTTATGAGCAGATAACCAAAATACATGTATCAATTATTGTGAAGATAACCAAGCAAATTATTCGGTCTGTAACATTATCAGGCTATCAGCATTGTAAAAAGAAGTCTATCTCATTCTATTTCCCACTCATCCATATTTCTTATGGTTTCAAATAACTTCTTTTTTCCAATAAATCAATGACAATGGTATGGTCTTTCATAACTCCAAACAATTGATAAAACTGACCTAAATAGTTACAAGAAAAGAGCCTTTTTTTTGGTAGAATTGTAGAAAGAAAAGATCTAATTTGAGCCAGAGCTTGAAATTGAATAATAAACTCAGTAAGTAAGACTCAAATTTCACAACTTTTGAGCAAGTTGAAATGTATGACAAAAGAGAAATACAGCTTCGAAAAACTTGGTAGGGATTGCATTCCTCAATTCAAACAGAGACAAGTTTCATACAATTCATGAATCGAATCCAAAACCTTCATCGAAACCTCCAATGGTGAATATTGAGATGATTTTTCACCACCAAAGCAAGGGGAGAACCGGTCATCGAAACCTCCAATGAATCCTCTGTGTTTTATACTTGCCTCCGGCAGCAACATCCACCTTTTGTTTATACAGCTTTAACAACTCCGGCGCTTTGTCTTCGAATCGGTAAACAAACTTATTAAGGAAATACTCTTCTGTTTTGTCAAACAATGAACACAATGTGAATTTGATAGCTATACCATTTGATATCAAATCCTGAACAAACAAACCCCTTGGAACAATATTCTTTTCCAAGCTCAGTCCAATAACCTTCCCACGCTTGGCAATGGCCAAAGGTTGAATCCCCATTGTGTTGACAAGAAACTCCATTGTTTTCGCAATCTTGTCCTCGGATGCAGCCATAACACGTGGATACTTGAGAAAAGCTTCCCAAATCTGTTCCTCAGATAAACCCCATTTGTTATAAACATCAAACTTACTTTCCCAGTTTGATTTGCTATTCTGTCTCACCACAACAACAGCATCAAGAAATTTCAACTCCAAAGGGTTGAACCCCCTTTCCTTAACCAAATTCACAATCTCCTTAAAATAATCAGAATTAGTCAAGAATGTATTAGGGTGAAAATGAAATGCATTTATAATATTCGATTTGGGTACTCCATTTTCCAGCAGAATATTGAAATTGGGCATCACAGAAGAATTAAGATCATAGGTGATAATGAAAGGACAGCGTTGTAAAACATTAACAGCCTTGTCATCTGATTGAACCAGATTGCTGGGGAGATTGAAGGAAGGGATAAGTTGTTTGTCTAAGCTTCTTCTAAAAGCAGATGGGAATTTAGTGAAGTATTTGGCCAGGTCAGGGCTTGGAAAGCCTCTGGAGAGAAAGAATTCCCACTTGGAGGAAATGTTCTTAACATCAACTTCTAAAATTAAAGGGCACTTGGTGGCTAGGGTTTTAATTTGGGATTCAGAGAGACCCTTGTCTTCAAGAAATGAAATTAGAGAGTCAGGTGTCCCTGGGGTCTTGAAACTGAGATATTTAGAAAGCTTCAAAGCAGATTCTTGGGAGAACCCAAATTTGTTTACGAGGTAAGAAGCTGGAAAAGACTGAGAATGGGACTGGGAAGAAGTTTCGAAGAATCGAAGAGCATTTGAAAGTCTAGAAATTGATGGGTCATTGTATAAAAGTAAGTAACTTGAAGAGGCTCTGGTAATTCTCCTAGTCCTACCATGGAAAACATTCCTAAGAAGAAAACCAAACATGGGAACCGAACCTGAAGTCTTTCACCTCGCTCGCCGCCGGCGCCCTGCTGTCTGATGATGAAAATGAAAATCTATCAATATACTCCCCGCTGAGGCTGAAAACGAGCAAAATTTGAGTTTCCAGTTCCAGGCGGAAAGATGAAAAAGGAAGAGCCTTTAAAGATGCATTCGTTTTGTTTACTGTCCAGCCCAATTCATTGTCTTACTTTCGGCCCTCCCTTCTTTGAAATCGTAGTATTATTAAGTTTCCTAAAAAAACAAAATCCTAGTAGTATTAATTACTTTTTTTTTTATTTATTATTTATTTTTTTTTTATAAAAGTCAAGTGGGTCTTCAGGCCGAAAAAGTCAACCGGGCCTAAGATTTTCGAGGAGAAACGGGCGGAAATCTGGTCAAACATAAGTTTGGAAACATCGGACAGAGTCGAAATGCGTAAGCTTTTGGAGAAGAAATTAATGCTAAAAGCTCTTATTTGATGCATTTACAAAAGGCATTCATATGAGAGCTGAATCCTTATGCATAAATAACTGATCATTCACACCAAAGAATAATCACAATTCACAAGGTATCATATCTTACATCAATCAAATAGGGGGATGGATCCATTAAACCGTGTATCTTAAGAATTTGTGCTGTTGGGAGACTCACCCAGCATAACCAGGTGCGCGACGCGGGTCGGATCCGTATTAGTCAGGGTAAAGTCCTGGATACCGAATGGGATAAAAAAAAAAAAACTTGTGCTTTTGAACAAGGTGAGAGGAATATATGAACATACCTACAAAATTAAAAGGTGAAAAAAGAAAACTTTTAACTACTGTTTCAAGGGGACGAGAAGTAAGAAAATAAAAATAGAAAGAAGAAATGGTATTTGCCGCGATCGTTCCTGCAGGGGTGGCAAAATGGTGAAGTTTAGAGCAGCTACTTTAGGCAATAGAAGGCAAAATGGAGAGATACAAGGCGAGAACCACAGCAGTAAGTGGTACCATGAGAGAAGCAGCAACTTTAGGTTGCCCGTTTGGTGATGGGGACAATGCAGTATTTGGACTAGTACTTGTGTTTTTGGATGCAACAGGAGGCAAAGGAGCCTCAGCAACATCTTCCTCGGTCAGGTAGGGGTTTGGAGCTTCAGCCAGTGGCAAGTACTGCTTGCAGAAGGCTTCCAGGCTGAACAGGGCTCATGTAACCTGGTGTTTGTTTCCCTTTGTTCAGGCATCAGTTCCCTACAACAGAGTTATCATCACATTAATACTAGTATGTAACATACTCATATTCCGATAGTATAAAAGCAACTAGCTGGTAATCCAAGTCTAAGCATGAGATGTTATAGTTTGGGAATATAGCAGTGCCAAAAATTTGACCAGCAAGCACTTACTCCGGTATCTATCAGATGTCTTTGGGAAGTCTGTAACGACACCATTGATATTAGCTCCCGCATAGAATGAATTGATCTCAACAGTTGGATCAGAGAAGAAATCCCATGCTTGAGATGTGAACTCATTGCTGAATGTTTGAACATAGACTGAGAGATTGGACTTTTGTAGTCTTGGTACAACATCTGTAACACCAGTAAGCAATGCCGAATTTTCTGGAAAGACTGAGTGTCCTTACTGATGACCACAGCGCTAGCAAAACGCTTAATGTCATCAATTGATGCAAGCTGAGCACCGCCGATATCTTCATCAACCTTGTAGACAAGCTTATAGTTGCTTTTACCCTTGAATTTCATTAGCACAGAGCTGTTACTGGACTGAATCATGACTTGGGGAGTTGGAGTTGTATCATAGCCAGCTTTACTCAAGGCATCAAGTACAGCATCAGTTACCCCAAGATATTACACAATTGAACTAGCTAGCTACGTGCACTGAAGTACACAAGATATTACACAACACAATTTGAACAAGAAAGTACACAAGATATTACAGACAGTACTAGAAATTCTTGAAGCATAAAAGGACTCCTATGAAGATGAAGTACTAGGAATTCACTAATTCTAAGTATGGAGATGTTCAAGTTTGCCTGAAAGGAGCTCCCTAGATTATAGGGACGAGTAAAATTTCATAGCTTAAGAAAACTGAAGTGAAGAAGTGAAAGAGAAACTCCAAATACATAAAAATACAGGCCTGATCCCTGCTTGGTTCAGTCACTGCCAAGAAGACCACCTGATATAGATATGCCAAAACAGTTTTCCAGGCTCAAGAGGAATGGAGGGATCAGATGGTGATCTATACTTCGAAAAGGTTCCAATCTGAATCCGCTGAATGAATCAAACCACCAGGTCAATCAGTGCAAATGGATTCTGTATAGGAACATTGTACTGGAGAATGACGCTTATCATTGCTTTTACCATCTAAAAATTCAGAAGACTCACAAGCATTAGCCACAGTTGGAACATTTCCTTCATCGACATTGATCTCAAGACTTTGGCTGGACTTACATGGGTCACTTCTATTGACATTACAGTCTTCCTCTTCATCTGATAGGTATCTGCATCTATCAAACTCATCCATATCAAAAGTCCGACTTACTAATCCGTCCCTCCAGGATATCCTCATCTGTGATTGTGACACATTCTCAAATATAGAATCAGAAGTCCATAAAAATTGATCATAAGAAATTTTCTGAAATGGAGAAAGATCCACAGAACTGGAAGGTGTAGACAACCGATCAAACTGAAAACTATAATTGGTTGTATCCCTTACTGATACATTGCTCTTGGGAGATAAGCTTGCAGTTTGAAGATCTGCAGCCAGTGAAAGTATCTCATAATGAAACTGATGTCTATTGCAATCCTTTGGATCCTAAAATTCCTAGTAGCGCAGCTGTTAGTAACAACACTTGCATCATCTGTGTGTTCCTTTGGATCCTAAACTTCCTAGTAGCGCAGCTGTTAGTAACAACACTTACAGTTGGTGGGGACAGCAGTTTCTGATTGGGAAGCTTCCCATCCAACACAATCCAAGCCATCTTCAAACCCCAGCTGGTGTGTACTTCCAAGTGGCAATGCATGAACCATACCCCTGCTACAGAATGTCAAGAAAATACAAGGATGTGAGTATGCTCAGTAAGATTTTGCTACCCAAATAGGGGGAAATACAAGATAGCTTCAGAATTTGTAAAGTTAGAAGAAAGATTTTCTGTCTCTATTAACATTATTTTTGCAAGTTCAAACAAAATAAGGTAGCTAAAATACAAGAGAAGATATCCTACGAGATGGGTGTACAGCATTTGAGCATTTAGAAATTAAAACACAAAAGAATGGTCCTTAAATCTTGACGTTCAACTATGATAAGCACTAAAATATTTGGAAAGCCTAGAATTAGCTGAACTTTTCAGCTATTAAAGCTCTTCAGTGGAATTTAATGATTCTACAGATGCCAAGTTGATAATGGTGGGACTTGGGAGGTTCTTGTTATACTATTTTCTATGTTTCTTAAACCATTCAGCTCAACGTATTTCCACATGGCATAGTCCAAAGCTACCACAGTGAGGATTATCACACAATCAAATGTTTCTCAGACTAATTAAGATACCATGATAACCTTACCCACTCCATGGCCAGAAAATCTCAGACACCATTCAGAGTGCCTAATCTCTTAACATCCATGATTTGATTCAGTGATGTGAGCACAAGTCAAGATGAGAATTATAGCGGAAAGCTCAAATTTAGAAACTTGGAGCATGAAGAGGAAAAATATAGGATCTGCAAGAACTGACCTCTATGCTGATTAAGACACCCTGAAGAGAGCTAGTGTTCTTCACCATGGCTAAAAAGTCAGATAATGTTAAGAACTCCCAGCATTTCTGAACTGCGGATTCCGAAGCAGTTGGTAAACTGTGGGCTTGAAATTACAGCTGCAGTGGAAATAAACAGCCAATTAAAACAGGATGTTGACAAAAGTTAAGACTAATAATCTGTTTAAGAAACAACATGGATAATTATCAAGAAGCAAATGAAAACAAAATTCAACTCACGTGTCAAGCTTTGAATATCACTCCATGACATGTTGAAGGTACATATTCCACTGCCTTGAGCGATCTCTGGAATTGTTATTGTAAGATTGCTAAAACTTGATTGAGCAACTGTCGTGCTATCTATCAGATTGATAGAGCTCATGCAAATAGGTATCCCATCACTTGTTATCTGAACAGGACAGTCAATAACATCTGCACCATCTTGAATTGCTTTTGAATATGCCAAGTCAGTACAACCAGGATAGTCTCCACTTGCTCCATTCTTTGAGATGACCAAAAGTTCCATTGTAGCATGGAACAAAAGAAAAAAAGGTAAAGATGAAGCTCAAAACAATGGTTGTTACCTCATAACATACAATCCTATGACCATTACCACTAACTCTCAGCAAGAGAAAATAAGATCTGTTGATTTAGAAGCATTATTTTATAATGACATACCTTGTTTTGTAGCATTTCTGCCTAGGTGAGCAAAGCAATCTGCAACATGAAACAAAGTCAGCATTTCAAGTGAAATGGTGTTAATCAAGTAATAGCAAAACAATAAATGGCATTCAGGAAAAATAAGACAACTCTTCACTTCAGACTAATTAGCAAGCCAGTAGAGAGACAGAAAAGGCAGACTAATCACTCTAAACCCTCTTATTCATATGATGCAACTATAGCATGAGGCAATCACAGAGCGGAAAGAAAACAATAATGTGCAAGATTTTTGGTGTTCCCTCAGTACATGTCACTCAGACCAGAAAGGCTCAGTAAAAATCCTTTTATTTATCCATGCTTTAAGTTAATAATCAATGCATTAATAATCAATCCATGATCAATGCATTAGATGCAAAAACAAATTGAAAAACTCTGGGGAGTGGGGATTCACAATGTTAATTACAAGTAGGTTTGCGACTTACTTATAGCTGCTGATGGGGTTATTGGGAAGTCGGATATCACCCCATCAACAGAAAAGTTGCCATTGTCAACAAACTGAAGATACTCAGCCACTGGATCATAGGAGTAACTGTAGCTAAATGGAACATCATTTGCAAATTCAGATGCATAAACTTCCAGGCCTTCCTTGTGAGCATCAAAGACAACACAAGTAGAAGGTAGCAAGTATTGCTTTGCATCTACAGGCCATATGTAAGACTTGGGAACAATAATTCCAGAGGCAAATATCTTCATTAATGTGAGATTTTTCAACAGAGAATCATAAGTTTGGTTGGTTGTAGGCTCCACATCCTTCTTTCCTAGAAATCGGAAGACTAGACAAGCTTTGTTGGGCTTCTTAATTGGGTAACTATTGCTGTCAAACTTATTATTAGTTCGAGAATAGACACCTTGAGTTACTGTCAAGATAACAAATGAGACATTACAAATTGACACCATTAAAATCAATTTTGGCAGTGGCACTAAACAAGTTCAATAGATATCCATCAAGGAGAGTTTAATAAAATGAACATGGCAACAAGAACAGTAATAAAGATGATGAGTTGATGACAGGACAAAGAAGAAAAAAGTTATGAGCTGAACTTACAGATGATATTTGCAAGGTCCTGAGGGTGAAATCAATAGAAACCATCCCTTCGTGGAGACTCCATTAAGAAGGTAAGACTTCTGCTTATCCTTGTAAACATTGGCAATGTCAGAACTATTATCTAGCTTAATATCATATCAGGAGAGCAAATCCCAGCCCCATCTTTTGTTAATTGCACATCACACCACAAGACCAAATCAGGTGGACCAGTCAATAATGCCAAACTATAAGCTGCAAAACTAGAGTCTGAAAATATTCCTGAAAATCCTCCGCGTGCTATGACAGGGTGCATTCCCTGCAAAACGAATTGAACAATTTAAGCTAAGTCCATATGGTTGGGGAAAAGTCTAAGAGTAGCATAATTTAAATGGCCTAATCTAGAATGCCAAAGATTAGAAGATTCAACATTATAAATAGAACCAATCAAGTAAACAGAAACTGAATTTATTTCATTAATATATTTGAACAAGCCATCAAGGGAATAACCCTTGCCAATAAAAACACCATGCTTGGTGATTACAACTTTGTCAGATTCTAAAAGTATCTTAAAGTCACGCTTAACAAGTAAACTTGCAGAAACTAAGTTCCTTTTAACATCAGGAACATGATAAACATTCACTAGAGTGAGCTTTTGGCCTGAAGTAAAATTCAGAGATACATTTCCTTTGCCAACAACACGAACAACAACCTGATTTCCCATAAACACTTCAGATTCATCTTCAAGCTAAAGAGATCCTTGTTGTTGCAAATGTGAATGGTTGCACCAGAATCAATGAAGAAATCAGAATTTGTAGCAAAAACCGCATTCACTCCAGTGACAACAGCAACATAATCTTCATCTTTCACTATGTTTGCTTCATTGGTCTTAGAAGAAGAACCAGATCTCTTGTCTTCCTTTTTCTTGTAACGACACTCCTTAATGAAATGCCACAATGGAAGCAAGTTTTGTCACTCTTGCTGTTCTTCTTAAAGCCCTTATTATTGACTTTAAGGCTTTTAGACTTGTCTGACTTGTTTCCAGACTTTGCCCCAACCATATGAATTTGTGATTTGTTCTTGGAACTTTCTGCAGCATCTTTGTCTTTGGACATTTTCTCATCCCTGATTCGAGTCTCACACTCAATTTGCAGATGAGTCTGAAATTGCTCCATAGTGATAGCATCACTGTTCAACAGAATCCTCTTATAGAAATTCTTCCAAGAAGGGGCAGTTTGGACAGAATAACACCAATTTGAAGTGCATCAAGGATTACAACTTCCAAATCCCTTAACCTGGAACCATAATTTGTAGTTCATGGACTTGATCCATGACAGGTTTGTCATCAGTCATTTTAAAATCAAAATAATTAAGGGCCAAGAACTTATCTGTACCACGTTTTTCATTTTGGTACTTAGTCTCCAAGGCAGTCCAGATCTCACGAGGAGTTTGCAGAGGAGAGTACAAATCATACAAACGATCAGTGAGTGAATTGAGAATAAGCCCACGACAAGTCATCATATCATCTTCACGATTCTGTCATTCAGCCATTTGTTCATCAGTATCATCTGGTGTTGCAGCAGGCAAGGCAAGCAGATTCTCATCAAGAACATAATAAACCTTGATAGCGGACAAGAGGGATCTGATCTTGTCTTTCCATCTGGTAAAATTTGTGCCATCAAACTGGTTCAATTTCCCAACATCATTTTGCGCCAGAATCTTCATGGTTGCATCGTTGACAGCCATGGTTGATCGATTTCAGAAAACTCAAAATCAACAAATGAAGGAATATTGCATTTGAATTGTTAGAAATTTTCTGAAATTAAAGAGAAAACAAGACTTAGAGGTGCCAGGCTTTCTCAAATACAATATTGCTTGAGAGATCAAACAAGTTGTATTTGGGATACAACTAAGCCACTTAAGAACATCCAAGGAAGAAGTAGAAGAATTGATTGTATTCAGGGGAAAATCACGTTCCTATTTATAAAACGTGAAGAAACATAACCTATGGAAACCGTCTCCTAATTAAAAGGTATCTATCAGATAAAAGACAGTTTTTGGTAGTTTATACCTATTCAAATAGGTATATCCGAATTTTCTTTAAGTCTAAGTCTTAATTTTTTATTTCCTTAAAAAAATAACCTTTAAAGCACTTAAGCCTATATAAACCAATGGCCCTTGTATTCCCTTAGCAATCTGATTTGCTATATTAAGTTTCCACCCTCCCAAAGGACTGGCTCCATATTGTTGATCTCTCGCACTGCTAAGAGAGAGTCGCATTCTACCTCGCAAGAGAGCAAGCAAACGATTGAGCTATCAGCAAACCAAATCTCAATGCAAAAACCTCTGCAAACAAGGGATTCAATACGTTAGCAATCCTAGCAGTAGCTGAAACCACCACCGATCCCTCGCCATCTCTTATCACTACACCTAAACCGGCTTCATTCCTGTCAGAATAGAAAGAAGATTCAATATTGATCTTATATTGCGCTGTCGTTGGAGGCGTCCAACACTGATGTCACGAGACCTGTTGTAGGGATCTTGATCCTCGTTGTCGAGCTGCTGCAAACTCTCTCACCCCTCTTGCAGCAGCAATGCATAACGAACCTGGTGTTCTGCAGATGAATTCATGAAGAGCCCTATTTCTATTTTGCCAAATAAGCCATAAAAGAGAGGATACTAATTCCAAAGATCCCAATTGAGCCGACTTCTCCAATAAATCAAACCAGAAATCGTCTCCACTTCTCCAATATGACAAGTGATCCAAAAGCCAAGGGCAAGCCGCTTCCCACACCTTCTGACTAAAAGAAAAAACATAAAAGGCCCATTACCCACTTGTGTAGAGACTTTACAAGCATAATGCGTTGTCTCAATTGTAGAATTTATTTTTAAGGAATTTTTTACAAGTTTTTCATATCATAACTATACAAGTCTATAAAAAATGTTGTGCTCACCTTAGAAAAAATTTCTAGATCCGCCACTGCTCAGAACACTTCAAGAATCGAAAATTCTAAATACTTTTTTTTAAAGAAACAAAATTACTCTGCCTTTGTCTTCTTATCTCTAATCTTCTTCTCTCTCCACAGTGCAAAGAGCACAAGTTCCAAGAAAAATAGTTCTGTATCCCTTTTCTGATTCTCTCTATCTTCTCTGTCCTCTCTTTTTATCTCTCCTTGAAACTCCAAAAGTTACTGACCTTTTCAATCAGCGAAAATGAGTAAAGACAAGAAATTACTAATTGTCTTTCTTGAATTGATGGACTTTTACATGAGAATTCTTAAGGACACGACAAGCCTAATTGCTATGTCCATAGACAATGAAGACAGTCTCAGAGCAATCTTGACCATAAAAAAAGACGCCATTGATCAAGAAGATCAAAATCTCCCACCCACCCCATTGAAGATAATCAAAATTAGGATGACTATCTCTGAGAGGCCTACATTTGACTTGATACAAGAGCTCTTGGAGACCAACACCAACACAATGGAAGAGCTCTCGTTATCCTTAGGTGCTTTGGTGGGGGAAGGCTTTCTTCCCTCACATTTAATGCATTAAAGATCATCAATCTTGAAGACACAGCCCAGATAGCCCTGCAAACACTAGTTTCAGGAGGCACACCCCTGTTACAATCTCTTTCCCTCAAGAAGTGTTGCTTCATCGCCATTAATGGGGGAGGGGCAGAGGCAAACCAATTGCTTTTAGATTCACCCTCTTTGACAACTATTAATATAATAGGATGCAACTTAACCCCATATAGCAGCCTCCACATCCAAACCCCTCTACTAGATGTTCTAACCTTGGAAAATGTTATTTGGGGTCCCAATTTCCAATTGAGCATCAGAGTTCAACGCATCAACAATTTGGTATTCAAGGGAAATCTTGTAGACAACAATTTTGAAGATCATCAATCTTGAAGACACAGCCCAGTAGCCCTGCAAACTCTAGTTTCAGGAGGCACACCCTTGTTACAATCTCTTTTTGAAGATCATCAATCTTCAATGCATTAAAGATCATCAATCTTGGAAACACAGCCCAGATAGCCCTGCAAACTCTAGTTTTAGGAGGCACACCCCTGTTACAATCTCTTTCCCTCAAGAAGTGTTCCTTCATCGCCATTAATGGGGGAGGGGTAGAGGCAAACCAATTGCTTTTAGATTCACCCTCTTTGACAATTATTAATATAGTGGGATGCAACTTAACCCCATATAGCAGCCTCCACATCCAAACCCTTCTACTAGATGTTCTAACCTTGGAAAATGTTATTTGGGGTCCCAATTTCCAATTGAGCATCAGAGTTCAACGCATCAACAATTTGGTATTCAAGAGAAATCTTGTAGACAACAATTTTAAAATTCAGAGCATTGGTTGGTGCTTTCTTGGCCTTATTGAATATGGAATTCCTTCTACCAAATTAAAGCAAGATATTCACTCAATGATGATTGGATTGAAAGGTAGCAACATGATGGAAATGGATGTAAGGACTTCAAAGGTATATTCAATTCCTCCATCCTTAAATACTTTTGGCAGTGATGAATCTAAACTTTAGTTAGTTGTTAGTAATTAGTAATTAACTTCTAATGTTCTTTTTTTTTCTTTTTCAGACCCTGTACATCTTTTTTATGTATTTTTTCTTCCTCTTTTCTTAGAAGTTGAGTATTTAATATTTTTTCCCAATAATTTGAAGTATTTAAAGTGTCATGGCTGTAATTCTAGCCAAATCAAGTCGTTTTTTAATTTTTCTACCAGATCCCAAAAGCTTATTTTATTTGCATAATAAAGTAAAAATTAAAAGATGATAAATAATTAACAATGAATATTTTCATATAACAAAAGTAAAAAAGAACCCTGGAGAATTAATTAAAAAATAAATAAATATGATTTTTCATCTAAGAATGTGGACGACTCATTTTACAAACCCCATAAATAAAAAATTCAAAAACTATTCTGATTCATGAGTGTTATGATTTGCTCTAATCTCATAATATTTTTGTATTAATTCGTAAGTGTTATGATTTGCTCTAATCTCATAATATTTTGGTATTAAATTAAAAGTATTTAATTTTTTTTCTAATATTTTAAAGTGCCATGGTTTTAATTCTAACCAAAATACTTTTTCTATTAAAAATAAATTTTTTTATGAACACGGAGGGAAGAAGTTGGTAGTTAGGAATAACCTATGTAAAAAAGAGGAGCTAAAAATCCGTTAACGTGAAACTTTGGATTTAAGAGAAAATTAGTTTCATGTTTCAATAGTAATTGGTGTCAAGCAGTGAGACCCACTTGACTGTTGGGATAATAATTCTGGAAAGAATAACATAAACAATAAATATTAATTATTAAAAGTTTTGATTTTTTCTTTTGAAAAGTTTAATCGATTATTCATTCACTACGTACTTTTATTTTGCTATGTTAACTTAAATCACTTTATTTCATTCATTAATATGCATAAAATTGGTAGTGTAATAATAAAAAATCAGATTCAAGTTTGATTCAACATGTCAAACATATGCATATATAGTATATAAATTCAATTTCTCGATCGGAAAAAAAAAAAAAAGGACTTATGAATTAGTAATTAAGAAAATGTTATTTTCAAGTCAATATTTTTACACACGTTAATTTAATGTGTCTGGTTGAATTGTGAGATTTGTTTTTGGGTATTGAAATGGTGAAACCAAGTATTGTGTTGTGAGATTAGAGTGACAACAATAACATATGTTTAAAATTTTTCGTGAAAGATCAACACAAAAAAGAATATACTACACCAAATACACGCACAATAAAATAATAAAATTAAAATCCAAAATCTATAAGGATTTCAACTAATTATTCAGCCATGTGTAAATAAATTAAGCTCAATAAATATTCTTATAATATCTCCTCAATTATCCATTATAACTTTTGTGAACTTAATAATACTATAGTTTAGCTTTTTTTTTTTATTAAACATAAATAAGAAATTTGATAACGAAAATTATTAAGAATGTAAGGTTATTGAATTACTTGATAGTCCTAAACTATTTTTATAATTATAGGTTTTTTTCCCTACCCTTAGATAAAAAAAAAAAAAAAGGTTAACTTCACCATTGAAGAAAGTTTACCAAAGTTAATAAAAATATAAGGTTATTGAATTTATAAATAACCTTATAATTGTTTTGATAACCTATAATTGTTTTTTAGTAATCATAATTAAATAAGAAAATTGGCAATATAATTACTAAGAATGTAAAGTTGCTAATTTTATTGATAGTATCATAACAATTTTAATAGCTTTTTTTAGTAAATTTAAATATTAAATTGGTCATTATTGATAAAAAGTTACTAAACTTATTAAGGTTGTAAGGTAACTTATTTCTTGATAGTACTATAACATTCTTTATAATGTCTTATAACCTTTTAAGTAAACTTAGATTAAAAAAAATTGGTAACTAATTGTAAAATTATTGAGTTAGCAGATAATAATATAGTTTTTAGAATAATCACTACAGCTTTTTTAGTAACTTTGAGAATTTATAGTCTAAATTATTAATAAAAGGCCAGTTAAGTTACTAAGAATTTAAAATTACTTAATTTTTGTTGATAACATCATAATTTTTTTAATATCCTCTAAAGTTTTTTGACTAACCTTAAATAAGAAAATTAGAATTCTTGATTATTGATGAAAAGCTAATAAAATTAATAAAGATGTAAGGCATTAATTATGAATGTATGGTTGTTGAATTTGTTAATAGCATCATACTTTTTGTTTTCAACAATATTAGATAAACCCATTTGCTAAAGATGATGTTAGCATTATATCTATTTTTGTAACATCATTGACCTTTTTAGTTAATTTTAAATAAGAAAAATTGTAACTTTCACTTTTTTTAAAAAAAAAAGTTACTAAAATTACCTAGGATGTAGGTTACTAAGTTTGTAGAACATATTATAGCTATTTTGATAAATTTTATAGGTTTATTACTCACTCTGTTATTATTTATAAGTCATAATTTGGTAAAACATAATCCATTAAAAAATATGTATTAGAATTTTTTTTTTGGCATTCGTATTAGAAAGTTTATAAATCAAATTTACAAGTATTGTTTCAAAGAATTATTTTGATTTATATTATTTAAAAAAATTGGTTAGAATTAAAATATGTTTGACTTTTTTATAACTTATAATAATAAGGAAAATGGAGGGAGTAGTAATTTAAGATTACAAGATTGATAACATTTATTATACAAGAAAGTTACTAAGAGTTGTAAGAATAAGTCGTCAATTTGACTAAAAATTGCACTTTTTGTTTTGGGTCTGTCAAAGGCACCCTTTAACCAAATCCTTACCTTTTTCATAATCATTTATATTATAGCCTTTTTTTTTTCTTCGTAATCTTACTAAAGTTACTGAATTTATTGATAATTCTTATATAATTTATCTTTTTAAAGAATGTAAGACTATTGAATTAACTCTAAGTACTAAACCTTTTTCATAATCATATTAGTTATTTTTTAAACATTAAATAAAAAAATCCTATCCTTCACCAATGATGAAAGTTTAAAGTTATTAAGAATGTAAGATAATTGAATTGATAGCATCATATTTGTTGTGAGAACATCAAAATCTTCTTTTAGTAACCTTAATTAGATACGAATTACTAAATTTATTAATAGCAATACAACATTTTTAATACTACTCAATTTTATAGCTTTATTTTTATAACTTTTATGAAAGGTTATTAAGTTATTAAGGATTTAATATTACTTATTAATTTGTTGATAGCATCATAAGCCTTTATAATAACCTCTAAAGTTTTTTACTAACCTTAGATAAGAAAATTTGCAACCTTCATTATTGATAAAAAAAAACTAAAATTACAATAAGGTATTTATTAAGATTAATATATGACATTCCCGAAATTATTAACGATAATATAAAAATAAAATTGTTAACTTAATATCAGTAACGTTCATTAGTAATGACAAATTAGTTATATTATTAGGGATGTAAGGTTAGGTTACTGAATTTGTTAACACCGTCATTTTTTTTACTAACCTTCAATAAGAAAATTAGCAACCTTTATTATTGATGAAAAAAAAAAGGTACTAAAATTACCAAAAATGTAAAGTATTAAGTAAGAATGTAAGATTGCTGAATTTTTTGAAAGCATCATAACTTTCTTTATAATTTTTATAATGTTTTTAGTAAGTTTAGCTGATAAGACTTTTTATCATTCATTAGTATTGAAATATTATTAATGTAAGGTTGTTGCTTGATAGTATCATATCTTTAATATTTATAGCTTTTCCCCCCTTAAAAAACCCTTAGATAAATAAAGTTTTTAGTCAAAATTAATGAGGATATAAGGGTATAAGCTATTTCGATAACATCTTCAACTATTTTGTGAACTTTTAAGTAAAAAAATTAGTAACCTTCATTTATAATAAAAATCAAGGTTACTAAATTTATGAAAAGCATCATTAGCTATTTTGATAAATTTTGTAACTTTTTTTTTAGTAATTTTTAAATATAGTATTGGTTTCGAAGTTTATTGAATTTGTTGATGATAAACTCTATAGATTTTTTGATACAAAATTTTAAAGTATTTACATATATAAAATAAATACTATATTAAGTAATAAAATATTATGCACATATATATTAAAAATGAAAACTAAATTTTTTTTGATTATTATTACTAAGTTTATAACTAAAATAAAAATAAGCAAAATAAAAAAAATCTATATCACATGTGTAGCATGTGTCAAACTATTTTTGAATTAAATAATTTGAAAAGTGTACCATGTAGCAATTTTATGGTGCAAAAAAGTTTGGCTATGGAATACCCTCATATATATTGTTTGTGGGTTAGTCTAACAGAAGGAGTAGGTGAAACAATTGAAAGTTTGAACAAAGATTTCCAATATTGATTGTTGCTTTATCTATATGAAAATTATATTATTTTTATATTATATTACAAATTAATATGTGATTTATTATATTTATTTTTTTTATTTTTATGAATTATTAACGCACGTGCGAGGCACGTGCATTAGCTAGTATATATATATATATATATATATATGTATGTATGTATGTGATATTATATGGGTATCCAATAAACAAATTGAAAATAGATAGTATAAAATGTGAGAAAATGAACCAATTAATAACAGTAAAAGATAGTATAAAATTGAATATAATGTACATTCAAATAAAAGCATACCAATATTCTTAATTACATAGGTAAACCAAGAGCTACATATATATCATATATATTATGAAATGATCACTAGAAAAATTGTTAAAGAATGAATGGTTACTTCAAGGGATGGTTTTACTTGAACAGTACACTTTGGTGCCTGCCATGATCAGGAATTGCAAATAAAACATTAGGCTTTGAAGGTTTGACAAAGGGAACATCACCTTGGTACCGTTGAGCAGAATACTGATTTAATAGGGCTGCCCTATGTGAAGATAACCACTTGGTTCAGGAGCAAATCTAAACCGCAACTTGCCAATTTCAGCACCAGGAAGATATATTTCATTTGAAGCCCGGCTACCCTGTAAAATCCTTAATCACCTCTTTTTTGTCTTTTTGATGATTGCCCCAATCTTGGTTATTTGGCGACATTGTCTTAATTATACAAATCAAATCGAAGCGAGTAGGATAATAAGGCTTGTTGAAAGACAATGAAAGACATTGGCGAGTGCTCAAAAGTTCAAACTGCAAGAAAATGTACTATCGGTTAGAAATTGCTGAGATTTTTGCCAACATGTTGTGTTAAGACTTGAAGACTTAGAAAGAGTTTACCTTGGCATTGTTTTGGAGTACGAAGTTTGCATTTCTTAGGCAATGCAAATGCACGGACAGGGTCAATTTTGAGGGCAGGAAGAGCATCCTTGAACTGTCAAAGACATTTCAAGTCGGCCTGTTTCAATAACCCGCAACATTCCTTGGTTGGTTTTGGAGGATATTTTCCGGTGACCGCCGGCCGGAAAAGGCTCAGCTTCCCCAAGGGAATGTTACATATGATAGGCTCGTTGGCTTCGCCGGCTTCCACCATTGCAATGAGCAGCAAAATTGCCACCAAGCAATACATAAAAAATTTCTCACTAAATTTTCCCATTTTCTTGCCTCGAATCAATACAACACACTCTAGCTCTAGCCTCTCTAGACTCAATTTATAGGAGTTTTAATTCACGAAGTTTGTATTTGATTCAAATACCATGTGAGTCCAGTCTTTAGGATAGTCATCACGAGAGAGCTTAAGAGTAGAAAATAACAAATCCCTTGACTTGGAATTTGGTTTTTTCTAATTAACCAACAAAGTTGTAAGAAGAATATTGTCCATGCTTCTGTCTTAAAAATTAATGACGGTTTGATAATCTAATTGACAAAATTAAGAAAATTCATGTTCTAACATGGGAATCTTTTCGAGTAAATGGCCCTTTTACCCCTGAACTTTACAAATTTAAGCCAGTTTGCCCCCTGAACTAATAATTGTGCCATATTCGCCCTTTAATTTTCAAAATCACGCCAATCCCCCCCTTACCGTCAACATCGTTAGTCATGTGACGGGACGTGACTAACGGTTCTGTTAAATCTAATTGAATTCGGTGATGTGGTCAAGTTTTGCTGACATGGAAAATCCACATCAGCATTGGGACCCACTTTAAACTAATAACATATTAAAAATTCAATAAATAAAAATAAAAATCTCTTAAAAAAAATTTTCGTTATTTTTTCCCCTTCCTCTTTTCTTCTCTCCCTCTTCTTCAACCCTAACTCATCTTCTAATCAAACCACTGCCGCCTGATTTTCTTCATAAGAGACCCTCTTCTTGAGCTGGTCACCTGCATCATGCAAAAGCTCCCCCCACCCCACCAGGATTGGCCAAACTCCATCTCCAATTGGTCTAAACCGACTATACTTCTCAATTGTCTCTCTGCTTACTTTCCATTTCCTTTTCGATCTCCTATTTCACTCCCCATTTCCGCTTCAAAATGTATGGCGAAACCTCTTGTAAGATTCTCCAAATGAAAATCCTTATTTTATTAGGATCAGGGAGATTTTTTCATCACTTTCTCTGGAATTTTCTTTGAAATTTTAGATGTCGGGTTTTAGATCTGGTATGTATAGCAATGTGTTTGGAAAAAATAAGGTTGAAATCAAGTTTAAGATCTGATATGTATAGCAATGTGTTTGGGTTTGTTTCAAGGTTTTGGGTTCTTTAGATCTACTCTGTACAGCAGTTTGTTTGTAGCAAATATGGTGTTGGGTTCTTTGGATCTAGTATGTTGACACTGACAAGGATGGCCGCATAAGTTATGATGAGCCGGTACTGATTGGAGAAAAGCATCAAGACAATATTCACGAGAAAGATTTAACAGTCTAAGCCTGAAGTTGATGAGGGATGGTTCATTGCAATGGTCAGCCAGCCGAGAATGTATCAAATGAAGTATTGCCGTGGGAAAAGAAAAAGAAAAATAATTCCTTGATTTTTGTTTCGGTTGGTAAAAAGTACTGTTGATTTCTTCTTCTTTTTTTGGTCAATTTGTTTTTCATGTGGAACCTTTGAGATAGTTAGGGCTAGATTGATGTGTTAAATAGCTTCTTTGAAAATAGCTGTGTTCAAAATTTCTTTGTGATGAGTTAGTTGCAGAAAGAGGAGGAAAAGCAAAGAGCTAGAGGGAAAAATTCAAGTGATTGTTATTATCATGGTCCACAATTTGTTGTTGTAAATATGTCGATTAGGCTTTTTCTTGTAAATGGATGAATAAAATCGTGGGTGGTTGGATTTCAGGTGCTGGGTTTGCATCCAAAAGCAACTATTTGTTTGGAAAAGTATCAATGCAGATTAAGCTGGTAGAAGGTGACTTTGCTGGTTGTTGGAGTGGTTGCCGGAGTTTTTGTTCTTCCTTGTTCATCGTCAATTTTTTTTCAATGTATTATTAATTTAATAAGAGAAACGTATTAATTTAGATTTGGGTGTTTTTAGTTTTTATCTTTTTTCCGTTTTCTGTTTTACGTTTTACGTTTTTTTTTAAATTTTTCCTATCATGGACCCCACATGTCCCATACAAAAAATAACACATCAGCAAAAGAAAAATTACATGTCAGCAGTTAACATGGGTTTGACGGAACCGTTAGTCACGTGATGCCACGTGACTAACGTCCATCAGTTCAGGGGGAGATTGACTTGATTTTTAAAATTAAAGGGGGAATATGACACAATTATTAGTTCAGAGGGCAAACTGGCTTAAATTTATAAAGTTCAGGGGGCAAAAGGGTTATTTAGTCGAATCTTTTCACATGTTTTTTGTATTTCGTAACTATTGAAACGTCATCTAATCTGCATACATATTAGCTTCTCGATAAACATGTTTGCTAGTGCACTTCCAAAGGCGAGCAAGCAGGTCAATGAAAGAGAAAGTGTCACCTCATTAAATTATAAAAGACAATAAGAAGAGGAAGTGAAAACCCTGTTAACCCAATCTAAAGATCTGATCTCATTTTGTTTCATGAGTTTGGTCACTATTTAAGCTGGTCTAAATTGTACATTAACAATAGGTTAGGTAGTAATTTTCTTTGTTAGGAACTGGGTGTTAATTGAGGTTCTTAACAGATGTTACACCCACTAGAATTCTCTCAACACCTGTTAAGTTTTTCTCTTTATTCTCCACCGCTTCTTCCTCTTACTTCTCTCCATTCTTTCTCTTCCTTCCCTCCATTCTTCCATAACCCTTTCTTCCTTCTTCCTCTACTTCTTTCCGTTTTCCTCCATTCTTTTAAATCCTTTCAATTCTTTAACAGTTGGGGTTGTTTTGTTCGTTTATGCTGAGTAAAGGGGTTCAAAGCAGTTTTTTGAATTTCTTTGTGGGTTATAGAAATTTAGTTTTCTTACATAATAATATGTATTAATTCCTTTATTTCCATTTTTGTTTTGGTTGCAGGGATTTCAAAATTGAAATCAACGGCGGAAGGAACAACAAAGGGAACCGGGCTCCTCTCTCCAGGTTGGTTTTCCTTCTGCTTGATGCTTTTTTCTTTCAATTTTCGTTTCTTTTGCCTATGAGGTGTTTGATGATTTTCTTCGTTCTCTCTGGATTGAATCATGATGAGCTCTCAAATCCCCTTTAATTATCTGTTTTCAATTCATCATCCTTCATCAGCAATCCCGTCTCCGACCTGGGAAATGGGAACCGTGCGTTTTAACCAGCTTCACTCTTTTGACTCCTTTCAGTTTCAGATGCTCCCAAATGCTTCAACACAGAACACCTCGCCTTTTTAACCCATTCACCCAATTTAAATTAAACATATAATTAACTTGGACAAAGATTGTTTGACCACTGCTCTCTGGCTTGTTATTTTCAAGCATTTGATTATTGATTTGCGGAAGATAATGTGTTCAACATGCATATACTAATGCATGTGCAGACTTCATTTTTTATTTATTAAATTTCATTCTACAAACTAAACTCATTGGACTCTGAAATTGCTGGGTCAAAATTATCCAATGTCATAAGGCATTTACATGTGGCAAATGTCGAACATTTATTTCGAGATTATGGATTTACAGCAGAACATCGATGGAACTTGGAACCTTCTGATGAATTTAAGACACGTTGAAGCATGAAAATTCTTTTGGTAGATACTAGAGTTTTATTTACATGATTATTGCTACTTGATGAGCCTTTTTTCTATTAATGGCTTCTACAGTCATTCTTGAAATGCATGTGGTCTGTGTTTGTGTATTGGCTCAGCTCATATTGTTTTCTCTATCATAATAGGTACATCTACTGAGTAATGATTCTCTGAAACAGAATGCTGGCCAACAACAACAGCAAGTAGGCCTTTAAGGAGGTATAAAATTCTTCTTCTAGGACTGTTACTCTCTACTCAACACTTTCAATTATATTTCATTTTTTGTTTGTTAGTTCAAGACCTGATTGAAATTGGTTGGCTAACTCATCTTTACTGTTGTTTTCAACAATCTATATCATGAATATATATTGGATGCATAGTTTCATTCTTCCATGTTGTCGGGATGAAATAAAGGCATAGAGGATTTGGGAAAGGCAAGGTCCAAATTATTTGGTCAAATACTGTTTTAACGACTTTCTAAGGTGGGTTGGAGAAAGGGCTTATCTTGGTATATGAATTTATGAGGCAGTTTGATCTTAGTTGAACATGTAAAGACCCTGTTAATTTGCCAATGTGATTTTTATTGGCACCTGATACAATTACCATCTATGAATCTTTGCCAGTTTTTTAGTTATATGTCATGTTATTATTTGAAAGAAAATTGCTTACTTGGATCTCTGTTTCAGGTTTGCATTTTCAAAAGCTGATTAATTGTAGTCAATCAGTATATTGGAGGAAATATCTTATTTTAACTGCTAAAATAATTGATCAATTATTTTCGTTTCTTTTGTCCAACTAAATCATTTTCATTCTTTATGTCTTCTTCAGTATCATTGCCTTAACCACCATGATACCTTTTTTTTCTTCTTCCAGTTACATTCAGTCTCAATTTAAATAACTGCAACAGTTATCGCTTTCTTTGTGCCGAAAAAAAAAAAACTACAACAGTTAAAATGTTGCAGGTTCAGCAGCAGTTTGGTTCCTTTAGCAGCTGCTTCTGGGGGTTTTCTGTAAAACAATGGTGCAGGTTTATTGAACAATTAGTTCAAATAAACTCCTTCGATCCAGGCAATAATTTTTCTGCTTAGTACGTGGTGGCTAAAGAAACTAACTATTAGAGAACTTTGCTTACTTTAAAATGTATTATTGCCTTTCCAGAATTCATCAGATGGTGGTAAGTTTGACTGAAAAGAATTTGAATATTTTCATGGCTGAAAATGAATATGTAATGATCATTTTCTCTGCAACTTGGTCTTATGTTTGTTGGGTTTGGTAGGAGAAAGCCCAAAAAATTGTTTTGTTTTATATAATAATGCCATATTTGTTTTAGGTAGAAGCCTAAGAATCTGTTGCAATTGAAAAAATCTGTAGCAAAATAGATTTTAGATTCCAAATACTTGGCAGCAAACATATATTATTAGGATATACTTCTTTCCATGAAGTTATCAGTTTGGATTTAATATGTTCATTCAGTCGAATGAGGAACCATTTTTGGTTTGGTGAGTGTAAAAGGGGATGTTAGTATGTTGGTTATATTCTTTTGGTTTAATTCTGAATTATTCGTTTCTTTTTATTTATTATATTTTGATCATGTAAATGAGTTCATATGGCTAAATGAAATTTATAGGGAAGGAGGTTGGATTCATGCAAATGAAGTTATTGAAAATTGACGGTGTTAGCACAATTTCCTACATGTTTAATTTATGAGTTACACTTTAGTTCCTGCAGGATAGGTTTATTTTGGAAGCTGCTGCTAAGATTTCCTCAATGAGGGTGGATTCAGTTCATTTAGAGGCATACGAGGTCCTTGGTGGGATAAAAAGGCATGTCATGAAATCGATCAAGGTTAGGTTTCTATATTAAATGATCAAATTCTTTAGACGTGGGCTATTCAGACTCAAGGTGAATGAAATTATTAAAGGATGCAACTTTTTTGTTGGGAAGCTGAAGTACATTAATGCCATTTATTTATCTTCATTGTTAAATTGTCTTTGTAGCTCTGGAATGATCTGTTCTGCTGCCTATTTTGTGGAACAACATTTTCTTAGAACTTCTAAAAGATAACCTTTCTAAGCAAAGCGAAGTGATAGAAATCAGAATCAACTTGAGGTCTCCAATATCCTTTTGTTCTCTGTCTTTGATATCCTGGCTTACGAGTACATCTTGAGGAGAACTTTTTGTTTTATGTACCACTACTCTTTAGGAGAACCTTTTGTTTTATGTACCAACTTGGATTATGTATTTACCTTATCAAAGCTATTTATACATTATGTCATGTATCAAGGATGTATTTAGATAAAACTTAACACTGCCTATGCTCATACCACATGTGCAAGATTCTTTCAAGCAAATCAACATACATCAATTTAAATTGACTAAAACAATAAAAATACCTTTCGAGCAGCGAAGCGCGCGGGGCGAAATCTAGTAATAAGTAAAAATGAAAGTTAAAAGACCTATAAAATAAATATATTCAAAATTTAATTGTTATTAAACAAAAACAATGGTATATGTCTATGTATAGATTTGTTTCATACCATCTACAAAATATTGTTGTTTCCAATTTCAAGCCTTTAACGAAATAAAAGTTAAAAGGAGGAGGAGAACCAATCTCTATCCAAATCCGATTAGATTAAAAATGAATGTGAGAGAGAGAGAGAGATCCGATTAGATTAAAAATGAGAGAGAGAGAGACATCCGATTAGATTAAAAATGAGAGAGAGAGAGAGAGAGAGGAGAAGAACATTTTTTTAAGGTGATTCCTCATGGCACTAGTTCCATTGGTGGAGGAGTTTGCAGCATATTCTCTATATATACTACCATACCATAGACCAAGACTTACTTTTTTTTTTCCTGGTGGAGGTCCTAGGATGTTGCTGCAGTTGGCGGCCTATTCTTGTTAGTTGGTGCAATTAGCGGCCTCTTCCTTGATTATTGACTTTGAACTACAGGTGCAACAACCTCCTTCTCCGCAATATCAACATTGCCTAAACTAAACTGTTCGTTCTCAACTGAAAACACAAAAAGAAAACCAAGTATTAGGAACAACAAAATCAGAAACCAAAACTCTGTATAAAGTATAAACTGATCTCCAAGAAGAAATGGAAACAACAAAATAGCCACAAGCCAATAAGACTGAATATCAGGTTGGAAGAACTACAAAACCACAAAACACATGCTTACCTATAAACCTATTCACTCAACTAGCTGCTCTGTTCATACTCAAAACTAGTGTCCCATATTAACAGAACTTGTATAGCATTAGCAGTTATTCTATGGATAATCAAATTGCATGCATTTTATTACTGGTCATCATAATGATGGTTTTTAATATTGTTTTCTGTTTGCTATAACATGTTTCATGGATAACCACATTTGTCCATTTCAATTACCCAAAACAGAGCATCACTACCAAAAATTTGAAGCATAATTGCATAAGAATATGAATTATCATACTGAAGCTAAACCAAATGGAAAATATGACAAAACAGAGTTTCGCCAATTCATATAACAACAGTTTATGTAAAAACTGTAATGCCTAAACCCAAAAACCCAAATTTAATCAAACAATGGACAAAAACAGAGCATCATATATAACACATTGCATGCATTCAATTCCATGAGCAAATAAGCACAAAAAACCCCTAAAAATTATTCGGTAAACCTAATATGAAATTAGGGTTTCCTCTTTCAATTAAAATCACAACAGAAAATGCTAATAAAATTAAAATTGAACTGAAATTTCAGTCCAAATTAGGGTTATCCATCTCTTTCAAACCCTAAAACCTAGTGAAATTGATGTTTTAAGGCCAACCCGATAAAAATTTTGGCTAAATTAATCAATCCTTTAATGAACTATTTGATGATCAAAGGGAGGGAAAGAAGTAAAGAAGCGGTGTTTGTTTTGGCTTCTTTAAGATTGGGGATACCTAATTTTGATAACTTAAACTAGAAAGGGAGAAAAAAAGACAACTTATGAGACAAAAATAAGCTAAGGAATGGCCGACAATGGCGGTTTCTCGGTGTTGCGCCAAAAATCTCTTGGAAGAGTTTCTGCGAAAACTACTTAATGACAGCATAGGGGCGTGCCAATCAATTTGCTAAAATTGACAAAGAAAGCGTAAACAACTAGATCTGGTGCAAACGCAGCAGATTAAAAAGATAAGAGCGATTTGTGGGGATTGGATCAAAGTCACACCGGAGCATTTAAATCATTTGATCCACTAGATTGACTTCCTAAAAGAGATTGCTGAAACAGGGGGGAAAAGAGCAATTTGATTGCTGTCTTTTCTAAAATAAACAAGAGATTTGTGTTTTTACGTCCGGAGACGAGATTGAACAAAGAAAATATGAAGAACGAGTAAGAACTCGTGATGAACAAGACTAAAAAGGCGCGGAGCCAGAGAGAAAAAAAGCATGGAGCTTGATTTTTAGACGAGTGCTGTCTGTGAAGTGTGAGAACTTGTTTTGAAACTCTGGAACTGATTTCTTTATATAGGGGACGACATGAGCCTTGAAATCTGGTGGGCTTTACTTGCTGAGGAAGTCGAACTCTTTTGATTGGTCGGAGGAAACTTCCAGGAAGTTGCAGTAAAGCTTCCCTCTCGTTCTGGTTGCTGCAACAGGTGATGAAAGGAGAGGAAGGATGAGTGAGGTGTCCCTCATAGTGATAGGCGACTTCTCTCTCATGGTACCAGGTAGCATGAGGTACTAAGTAGCATGAGGTGCTAGATAACATATGATGTACCGGATGTAGTCTTTGTTACCTCTTATGAGCTGAAATCACTTGATTGGCTGAGAGGTGACCCTGGGTATTAGAACTAAGTATCTTGGCCATGAAATTACTCATACTTAGCCATATCTAGCTCTTCGAATCATGAGAATACCCTTTAATTAAGAACCATGGCTAAACCGGGGTGATAAAGCCACTTTGTCTTTAACTGAAGAAGATGTAAAAGTTGCAAACGAGCTTGGATTGAGCTCAAACTTCAGCAGTAGGGTTCATATATCAGAAATAGACCATGGTTAAAATCTTGGCTTGATCCGAGCCTTCCTTCATAGTAAACCGAACTTCTCACCTCAAATTGTCCTTAAATGAAAAACTAGCATAAGTTTTTCACCTTAAGTCCAATTGAGCTGAAACTTTATCAAGGGACTTAGACTATCTCCATGAGACTATGGAAAAAATTCCAAGTAAAACCGAGCTCCCCTTGATGGTGAACTAGGTTTCTCTCCCTGAGTTGTAAGGTTTTCATTCTAAGTCCAACGAAGCTAATTTTCCACCAGTAGACTTAGATTATCCTCATGAAGCTATGGGAAAAATTATAAGTAAAACCGAATCCTCTAGCATAGAGAAGTTGGTTTGACACCCCAAATTGTCATTAACTGAAAAACTTACATAAGTTTTTCATACGAAGTCTGTTTGAGATGAAATTTCACCAAGATGACCTACATATATCAAGGAACATCATGGTAAAACCCCTTCTTGGAGCCGCACCCCCTAGCTAGCTCAATTGCTTTGATCTTGCCTTTTGTCCTTAAATGAACAAAATGCAAATTTGCCTCCCCGGGGAGTACTATTAGCTGGACGGCTTGACCACTATACTAGGGTGGTCACGTATGAGGGGGGTGAGTGGTAATATCTCACGCCTCCCTTAGTTCAGTGAGTGTTTCACTTGCTGATAATCTCTTGCTCCCTGCCTCCTTAGTGCAAGGGGTGAGGAGACTACATCCTATGACTAGGGCGGCCTTCCCTGGGTGTGGGAAAGACTTAGATTATTTTATTCCATGATATTTCTCCCACCTGCATGGTCATGTAGCATACAACTCTCTTCCTTATTCTCTGCCTGCACTATGAGGCTGTTGTATCTAAGGAAACTGCACCCTTGAGGCCTGTAACACCACTTCCCATAGGTAGGGACATCATACTAGGAGAAATTAATAATAATTATTCCAAAAAGGGGCGGCATACTAGGAGAAATTAATAATAATTATTCCAAAAATAAAAATTATTAATTAATTTAGTTATTAATTTTGGCCCTTATTTAATGAATTGCAATATTTTTCTTAATTCTGATAGAATCAAGGTGGTGCATAAACTAAGTTTCATCAAGATTTCTGATTAAATCCTGACCACTCATCTTAATTTACTTTATGCAAAGACCAATTTACCCTCAATTGTAAATTGATATATAAACACTCGGTAATGGCAAACCGGAGGAACAGAGGCTGTCATCGAGAGAGAGGAAAGGAAGAGAAAGTCGAGACGGAGAGAGAGTGAGAAATAGAAAATAATAAAGATTTTTAGCTTTTTAGGTTTTAGTTTTTAGTTTATATATTTTCAGAATTATCAATTATATATATAATCATATATAATAAAATTAAAAACTAAAATAAATCTACTATATTATATATATAAAAAATGACGTCGTTTTCATAATCGGTTTCTCGGTTGGTTTCGGTTCTTCATCTCAGGAACCGCCACCGACCCGATTAAACCATTTACACCAAGACTGAAACCGAATAAACCGACTAACCGAATACACCGACTAACCAAATACACCGTTTCAATTGACCCATTTAACACCTCGATCGATCGGTTTTTTCGGTTCCAACCGACCTATGAACACCCCTATCGGCCCAAGTTTATTGATTAGCATAATAAAGCTTTTTTTCTTTCTTTCTTTCTTTTCTATAAAAGGCTATATAAAAATTGATTGAACTTATATAATTGGTATGTTTATCCTATCTTACACCGTTACACGTTCATTATTTGTAGTTGGTTGCTTTTACTTTGCCGGTTGCTTCAGTATTGTGATTTTCTTTGATGTAGATTGTTGCATGTTTGTTTGTTTCTTTGAAGTGACACATAATCCCTTCTAAAATATTATTCTGTTCAAGTTGTGTCTGAGAAGTGAACTTATTGTTTGTGCTAGCATTTTGCTTTTGCAGGAGGCTATGTCCATAATTTTTCTCTTTACATAATCCCTTCCAAAATATATGCCCATCATTTACTCCTTTTTTTGAAAAACCTTCAATAGATTTAGAAATCAAAATGCATGTATCAGTTATTGTCAAATAACCGAGCGAATTATTCAGCCTGTAACACTATCAGCATTGTAAAGGGAAGTCAACTCATTCTATTTCATATTTCTTATGGTTTCAAAAAACTTCTTTTGTCCAATAAATTCATGACAATGGTCTTTCATAACTCCAAACAATTGATAAAACTGACCTAAATAGTTACAAGAAAAAATCTATTTCATTTTTTTGGTACAAAGAAAAGATCTAATTTGAGCCAGAGATTGAGATTTGAATAATAAACTCAGTAAATAAGACCCAATTTTCACAACTTTTGAGCAAGTTGAAATGTATGACAAATCACAAAAGAGAAATACATTGCATTCCTCAGCTCAAACACAGACAAGTTACATCCAATTCATGAATTGAATCGAAACCTAATCCTCTGTGTTTTATACTTGCCTCCGGCCGCAACATCCACCTTTTGTTTATACAGCTTTAACAACTCCGGCGCTTTGTCTTCGAATCGGTAAACAAACCTTTTAAGGAAACGCTGTTCTGAAATGTCAAACAATGAAGACAATGTGAATTTGATGGCTAAACCATTTGATATCAGATCCTGAACAAACAAACCCCTTGGAACAATAATTTTTTCCAAGCTCAGTCGAATAACACCCCCTTGCTTGGCAATGGCCGAAGGCTGATACCCCATTGTGTTGACAAGAAACTCCAATGTTTTCGCAATCTTGTCCTCGGATGCTTCCATAGCACGTGGATACTTGAGAAAAGCTTCCCAAATCTGTTCCTCAGACAAACCCCATTTCTTGTAAACATCAAACTTACTTTCCCAGTTTGATTTGCTGTTCTGTCTCACCACAGCAACAACATGAAGAAATTTAAACTCCAAAGGGTTGGACCCCCTTTCCTTAACTAATTTCACAATCTCCTTAAAATAATCAGAATTAGTTAAGAACGTAGTAGGGTGCAAATGAAATGCATTTATAGTATTTGATTTGGGTACTCCATTTTCCAGCAGAATATTGAAATTTGGTATCACCGAAGAATTAAGATCATAGCAGATAATGAAAGGACAGCGTTGTAAGACTTTAACAGCCTTGTCATCTGATTGAACCAGATTGCTGAGGAGATTGAAGCAAGGGATAAGTTGTTTGTCTAAGCTTCTTCTAAAAGCAGATGGGAATTTAGTGAAGTATTTGGCCAGGTCAGGGCTTGGAAAGCCTCTGGAGAGAAAGAATTCCCACTTGGAGGAAATGTTCTTAACATCAACTTCTAAAATTAAAGGGCACTTGGTGGCTAGGGTTTTAATTTGGGATTCAGAGAGACCCTTGTCTTCAAGAAATGAAATTAGAGAGTCAGGTGTCCCTGGGGTCTTGAAACTGAGATATTTAGAAAGCTTCAAAGCAGATTCTTGGGAGAACCCAAATTTGTTTACGAGGTAAGAAGCTGGAAAAGACTGAGAATGGGACTGGGAAGAAGTTTCGAAGAATCGAAGAGCATTTGAAAGTCTAGAAATTGATGGGTCATTGTATAAAAGTAAGTAACTTGAAGAGGCTCTGATAATTCTCCTAGTCCTACCATGGAAAACATTCCTAAGAAGAAAACCAAACATGGGAACCGAACCTGAAGTCTTTCACCTCGCTCGCCGCCGGCGCCCTGCTGTCTGATGATGAAAATGAAAATCTATCAATATACTCCCCGCTGAGCCTTGTCATCTGATTTAACTAGATTGCTAAGGGGCAAGTTTTTGGTCTAAGCTTAATTGTAAACACGATGGGAATTTAGTTAAGTATTTGGCTAGGTCAGGGCTTGAAAAACCTCTGGAGAGAAAGAATTCCCACTGGGGAAAAGGTTAGTGCAAAAATTTGTGGGTACTTGGTGACTAGGGTTTTAATTTGGGTTTCAGAGAAACCCTTGTCTTCAAAAAATGAAATTACAGAGTCAGGTTTCTCTGGGGTCTTCAAAAGGACACGTTTAGAAAGCTTCAAAGCAGATTCTTGGGAGAACCCAAGCTTGTTTATGAGGTAAGAAGCTGTAAAAGACTGAGAATGGGATTGGGAAGTTGTTTCGAAGGATCTGTTAAGAGCATTTGAAAGTCTAGAAATCGATGGCTCATTATAAAAAAGCATGTAACTTGAAGAGGCTCTGAATCTGATAATTCTGCTACCATGGAAAACATTCCTAAGAAGAAAATAATTAAACATGGGAACCTAACCTGAATACTTTCACTTCACTCGCCTGCGCACTGCTGTCTGATGAGAATTAGTTCTGCAGTTCCAGGCGGCGGAGAGATGAAAAAGAAAGAGCCTTTAAAGGTCAGCTCGAGTTTGCTGTGCTTTATTGCTTTTGGCAAAGTCCAAGACGAGGAGGCTATTAATAATTTAATCATGGATTAAATGGTGCGATAGCATGAAAGTCGATACCAAAAATATACAGAAAATGAGTCAAAGGCTACACAATTGATAAAAATTAAATATATAAAGATTCAACACAGCGTCGACGGGTTGGGAAAATAAATCTAGAGTTAAAACTATCTTTTCTATGTTCTCTTGGATAAAATGACATAGTTCACCGGATTTAGTTTGTTCAAAACTTAGATGATACAACACAGCACATACATTTGCTGGAGGAATGGCCAAAAACTGGTGGACATTCATACCCTAGCCCTCAATGAATATATTGGGACAGAAGCACAAAACTAAGATTTAAAAATGACCCCAAACTCTGGTCTTGACTTCCAACCATCAGGCGAAATAATAGTCACATTAGCATCCTAAAAGTGTTCGGGGCTACTTTCCATAGACGGCAATTAGAAGCGCCTTTTATGACTCGTTTGAAACATCATTTTCAGGAAGGCCGAATATGCGAAGGTTGCGATCCATTGATCCCACCGCCAAGTAGCTTGCGTCTGGACCAAATTTGACACTGGTTGCTTTACCTGCAAACAGAGGAGAGAATAAAGCACCTCAATTTCAGCTGGCAATCAGAAAATAACAATAGACTTAGGGAACAGACAAACCTGTGCCAGATAAATCAGGTAAAGTTTTGATGCAATTCCATTCTGCTTTGACGCTACCAACTTGGTAAACTCTGGAACCATAAAATTAAACCGGTCTCAAGAACCATGACAAAAGAATTTTTGAAATATATTCTGGAAAAGATGAAATTATTCTGTAGCTAGAGAGAAACGTAGGCCATAAGATATCAGACAAGTGTAATACCAAAATCTTTCAATTTCATTTAGAGGTGCCAAGCATTATCACAATCTCCAGACAGCTTTATAAGCATTCTATTGAAATTTCATGCACATAAAACAGAATGCAAAAAAAAACAAATTTATGCTTTGGTCCAGAGACCATCCTATGCCAAGACTGTATACGGAGGCCTTAACCAGAGCACCTACCTTATATCTGAGCCTGCAATTGCAAGGTAACTTCCACTATGGTCGAAATCCACTGAAAACAAAGAGTTAAAACTGCTGTTAAACAAAGTTTCTCACTATTAGCATCTCAGTAAGTTAAACGTTGCTTGTTTACTGTCATTCTCTTTTGGATATAAAGTTGGACTATGGAAAGCAGATGTACAGAGTTAAACTAGTTTACATAGAAAGAAGGGTAAATAGGAGGATTATGCCAAATACATAACAAAAAATTTTACATACCAGAGTTGGTTGGTGTATCTTGATCATATAATTCAAATGATCGGAAGTTCTTCAATTTGCGCAGATCCCACAACTTAACGCCATCGTGTGCAGCAGTCTGCGATTAAAACATAAATCAGATGACAAAATTCACAGCCATTCATCTAATGTGTACATTTGGCTAAGAAGTGCTTACAGCAAGGAAGTAACCGTTTTCTGAGAAAGATATGGCTGTCACTGCCCCGGTGTGTCCATCAAAAGAGGCAACATTACCCTGTAGGGAAACAAATAAAGAAGAAAAAGAGGCTTTAGACAATGGAAGCAACAAAATAACTCAAACTTCTGGTCTCATAAAATAGTTCTACATACCCGACTCTTCACATCCCAAATTCTAACAGTAGCATCCGTTGTGCCTGTTCCAAGGATGAGACCATCGGGATGAAAAGCAGCAGATGTATAGCCCATGGAATTTGAAGGGTCTTCAACCTGCAGGAATAAAAGTCTAACTCACTCAATCCAGGTTTCTGAGTTTTGCTCTTCAAAATAAATTAAATGGGATTTTGGTGCAAGAAAGAAAAATATTTTGTAGTCACCTCTACCAGTAAAGAAACTTGACAAACAAGAAAGATGTCCACACTGATGGAAAACCTTAAAGATCAGAGAGAAAGAGAAAGAAGTAGGACCTGTGTCAAGCACACGCCGGAGGAAAGATCATAAAAGCACCATGTTGTATCAAGGGAAGCAGTTACAAAATAGTTATTTGTGGCATGGACTGTGACAGCTTGGACCTAAAAGAGTAGAAGGTAGATGTATTGTTAGGTACACCAGGCAGCAAATAGAGAGGGAATAGAATTTGATAATGAAATTAGCAGTTGGTGTTTCAGAATATGTGGATTTGAACATATATTCACCTCAGCTGTGTGATCCTTCAAAATATGCCTGCAATCATACTTTCCATCTTCAGACCCCTGCCAAATGCGAACAGTCTGCAACATTCGAAAGCCAATCAAACTAAGATGCATGCCCAAACATAAATAACATGCGGAGCAGCTTAATTATGGTTATGCGGATGCCAACACTACATCCTATTTAAAAACCATCAATTACACAGCAAATAATGGCTAAACAAAGTTCTGAGCTTAGAAATTGGCTTACCTTATCTGCTGATCCACTTAAAACTACATTGTGCTCAGCTACAAATTTTACGCTTGTAATCTACCAAGAAGAATCCAATCAGAAAATTTTCAAAAGGAAAATGTAAAGTAAACAAAAGCAGCCCTTGAACAAAATGGAGAGGAACTGAATAAACCTTCTTAGAGTGGCCACTGAGTGTTGATAAGATCTCTCCAGATGTACGATCAAAAAGTACAGCATTTGAATCAACTCCTCCGGTGGCAACAATGTCCTAACAACAAGAAGTAAAAGGACATAAAGGAACAACCTTTGAACAATAGCAGAAAACACAAAACCAGATGCTATACCAATTTATATTGTGCAATGTTATCTGAAACAGATTCCATGATATACACTAGTTCAGTACTTATGGCATTCAACTTGGCATATTATTTATGCTATATGAGAAAAAGAATGTAGTCAATAGACTAGCACCTGACACAGGGTTTTACATTCCACTGGCAGGATTAATATAAATTTAAAGCACAATGAGAACAGGGGAAATAGCTAGTCCTAGATAACATGATTGCAGAAGAAAACAAAAGTAAACTTGGGTATGATTTGGAAAGAACTTTTAAAGTTTCCAATCAAACCTTGTTTCTAACAGATCAATTTCTCATCTCCTTACTTTTGACAACTAGTCAACAACTTGCAACAAGCAACAAGCAACATGCAACATGTGAAACATATAAATCCTTCCTCAAGAAGTGTATGTCAATATAGTTTGAAAAGGGCTTTAACTAAGAGAAGCACCACACCTTTGAAAGGTTGATATCAAGTGAAGTGATCCCTGGTTTGTTTGTCTTGTGAAGAGGATGACTAGAAAGTTGGGTGTACCTCTCCAAAGCATCAACAGAAGCCAAGGTTGGAGGTATCTGAAATTTAAGGACAAGGAAAGATTGGATGGAGCGGTTATTAAGCTAAGATGTATTTACAAAGAGATAAGTTGGAATTAATCAAAGTATACCGGATAAAGAGTACCTGTCGCTTTTTACGCTGTTGTGACAGAGCTGCATTACAGTCTGTTAACTCAGCAATAATACTATCAGAAATCCCAGGACGCATTTTCTTCCCACCAGGGCCCATCTCTTCATTCTCTGAAGCTGTGATAACAAAAATATCCTAAAATAAGGTACCTTATTAGTTAAGATATATAACCATTTATGAAGAGTGTACTGAGAAAAAAACCTCGTTTTCCATTACTAAGTGCAGAAACATTGGCTGTAACTGCTGGCAAGGGTGCCTGCCTCTCAGCCTGTGCCAGTAATGACCTGGCTTCATCCCTTTCCTTTTTCAGTCTTGCAATCACACGGCAGGCAGCATCATGCTGTATAGAAATTAATAATTCATAATAACAAATTAAACTATGTTACAATTATATTAAAACTCAAATCAGAAGGAAAAACACCAAATTATTTGGGAAAGCTAAAAGTTGGTATACTTTTATCATCCAGAGTAACTTTTTAACTGATTTAGTTTAAAGTTGAAAGTCATGCTTTTTCTACTGCCAATGATATAAGATTATTACATGCAAAAACAATAAATAAAAATAGAATTAGGAATGCCAACAGATAATTAAACACCTATAACCTAATTGTTGTTACCTGGTAGAGTGCATGACTCAGCTCTTGCCTTGCTGTATGTAGCTGCTGCTCCAATGCAAAATTGGATAGCATTAAAGCATCCCATTCCTGTCAATAGGAAAAAAAATCCAACATCAGAAGCAAAACACGAAAATTGATTAAACATAATGAATTTAATTGGTCATTAGTAACAAGTCCATTAAAATGATAAAAAGGCAATATAGAAGAGAATTTCATTCTGGCTCAAAGTAAAGCCGGAAAGTAGGATCCCTTCTGTTAATATCAACTGCAGAATCATTACAAAGTTTACATAGAACATGTGAAGATCCTCCCTCCATACTGAATATTCACGGAGACGAGCATAAAAGAATGGTCTCCCAAAGAATAATGATTTGAACTTATTCAAACATAAGAAAACTGCATAAGAAAGGTATATATATATGTATCAGGAAAACATACGTTCTGAAACATTCCAAGCATCCCAGGAATGCTAGCTGCTGTTAGAGATCTGGGCTTTACAATCTGCATCAAATACAATAAATTACAGAAAACTTAGCTAGGAAAGAAGAGATAACAAGAACTATTTGACAAGGAAAACAACAAAACAAAATTTACCTTGCCAGTTTTGACTGGGACAATGTCGTCCATAGTAAGTGGTTCTCCTGTAACCGGACACTTCCCATAATCCTAATTAAAAACAGCAAAACACATGTTCTGTTAAAAAATGCAGCTAATTCATCCAAATATAAATCTCTAACCATTCAAATTTAAGAACAAAAAGAAACCCTTAAGATACTTGGTTTAAAAGAAAAAAAAAGGCTTTTTGCAATTTAATAGATTTCAAAGCAGTAAACTATATGTTTTAAAAAAGGAAACTGAAACTGAATAAAATTTTCTTAAACCAAACCAAAACCCTAAAACCCTCTTTTCTTTTCTTTTTTCTTCATAGGGTAAGTAGAGAGAAGCGAACCAAAATATGTCGCTCGATTAAGCGTTTCTCGAAAAGCAAACCGGAATTCTTGGCGACGACGGGCTCTTCCGGCACCTCGCCGGAGACTGCAGGGACAACCAAAAACTCAGATCAAAAAACCGACAGGCTTAACAAAAGGAAAACAAAAAAGAAGGAAAGATAAAAGCTTACTTGAACAGTTCATAGTGAAAGAGGAATTAGGGTTTTTGCTTCGTTATTCGGCAGTGAACGCTGCCCGAAAAGAAAAATAATTCGATAGAGGCGGAAACGAAGCAGCAGTAGCAGACGCAGCAGCAGCAGCTAATAAGAGAGTGTGAAATAAAAGAGAGAGAAATAGCGAGGGAGAGTTGAAGAAAATAAAACAAAAAATTTTTCTGGCTTGGGTCAATAGATTAGGGATATTTATTGACTATTTGGGCCTGTTTTTGCCCAATATTCCATATTTAAATTTGGGCCCTCTTTTTAATGCTTTTGGATCCCTAAAAGCCCAAATTTGGTTCATTATTTTTTTTGGGCCAGAATTTGGTTCATTAATGACATACCCAAACTTTATGATCTTGTTATCAAATGTCATTTTAGGCTTCTTGCGGTGAATTTCCATTTGTTTTGCGTGACGGACTAAAAATTACTTTTTATTATTTTTTTTTCATTGCTTATGGAAGGATGGTTTGTGACTAGAAACAGCCGACGACGTTATTGCTAACCTCATAGCCATAACTAGTTTTCACCAAAGTTGCCAAAGGGACCTAAACTAGCTACCATGACATATAATTAAGCCTATATATGTCTCATGCTTGCAACATATATAATACAATATCCCAAAAGGGCTAAAAAGGGGCAATCCCAATTAGGTTGGATAGAAGGATTTTTAATGTGACTCAAGCAAAGTTGAGTATTTGAACCGATTTATCCAAACAGCTAGCTCTTTGGAGAGAAGGAAAAAAAAAATCACAACCAAACAGCCTGTTTTGCCCTAGAAATTAGAAAAACCTCTCTATATAAAAGATTTAGGCAGGCCGCAGGTATATCTTTAGAGATTAAAAGAAAGAACAAAAAGGTTCAATATGAATGGAATATTATAAAATAGCATGCGGGATGAGATTTGCGAAGAAATCCTAGAGAGATTACCGGTTAAGTCCCTTATACGGTTCAAGGCCACGTGCAAACCATGGAAATCTTTGATCTCTGATCCCTCTTTCGTCGACCATCACTTGAATCGATCAGCCGCCAGATGCAGGAAACTAGCAATCTTCGAATACTTGAGGAACAACTCATCAAACTCGGTAGTCCACTTGTTCGATTTGGGGTACCCAAATCAAACAACAATTATGGAGTTTCCAAGCAGCACTGTACCTTTGCCTTTACGTCAAGTATCCTGGTGTGAATATTTATCTCGTTGTTGTAGTTTTAGGGGATTGTTGATGGTAGTTGTTAGAAATTTTCTGAAATTGAAGAGAAAACAAGACTTAGAGGCGCCACGCTTCCTTAAATACAATATTGCTTGAGAGACTCATTCCAATGGCCTATATAAACCAATGGCCTTTGTATTTCCTTAGCAATGTGGGACTCATTCCACTTCAACAATCTATATAACAGGCTCGGACTCGGCGGACAGTGAGTTTTGCCTTTGGAATCCTGCTACTCGGCAAAGCTGGAACATTCCGAAACTACCAAACTACAAAAATCTCAAACGCTATAACGCGGCTGCACTTGGATATGATTTCATCGTCAAAACTCACAAGGTAGTCACTATTTGGGAAATCAAAGGCACTCGTCGCTACGAAATTGCGGTATATAATGTTAAAACAAATTCCTGGACCGCCATTGAAGTTGTCGACATCAAAGATGATAACTCTGCCGGTATTCTTTGGAGATACTCTTTAACCCTTGCTAATGGAATACCCTATTGGATTTGGACGAGAGTTCGTTATAACGGCCGGGCACAAGACAGGTATCAAATTGCATGTTTTGATTTTTCAAAGAATGAGCTCATGAAGATTCCACAACCTAATACTACTAATTATAATGCTTACCAATCACATCTATTTGAGATGGAAGAGCGCCTTTGTATTGGATATTTTCCTAGTGATAAATTCAAGGTTGAAATATGGGTAATGATGGAGCATGGTGTTGGGGAATCTTGGACAAGATTGGCTCTCTCTTGTGACCAAGTTCCTTTCAAAAAGCTGATGCATCGACCAATTTCATTTGCAAAGGATGGTATGATTTGGTTAGTCAAAGAGGCCGATGATAGCATAGCCATTTACATTGGCGACACAAGACGAATTGAAATCAAAACTAGCACAAATTTCTTATTCATCACAACAAGTCCATACGTTGAGAGTTTGGTTTCTATTTAGATAGTTTTTCAATGTATCTTTCTTTCTCACTCAACTATGTCAATTAAGTTCTTATCTTTTGCTACAATTGGTATGGAATAATTATGGTGTGGAATTTGGAAAGGAACACAAAACCTGAAATCCCAATTCGATCTTATAGTAGTAATTGACGACATATTCAGCTTTGAAAATTAAAGAAAAAAAATGTTGAATCCAAATTCTATATATGTAATTAAATTTAAATTAATTTGCTTCAATTCTCTTCTAAATGGAGTTACCTTTTACTCATAAATTTCAAGCGTATCTTACTTTCAATGGAGTTATACCTTCAAAATCCTAGTAGTGGTAGAATTGTTTAATTAACATCCTTATCCCCTGTGTCTTATTATGTAATGTAATTCCGAAGTTAAAAGGATTTTGCCTAGTGTAGGTCTCCCCTGCTTTGCTCTGTATTTCTTCAAGAGAATTCCGACCTTTATTGGTGTCATGAGTTAGTTAATCGGACTTGGCATGATATGGCTCATATGTTAAAGCTCTTGGAATGCAACTCTGGTTTGGTACGATAGAGAGATTGCTTACTTGAACAGTTCATGTTTAAAGAGAAATTAGGGTTCTTCCTTCCTGCAGTGAAAGCTTCCGAAATAAGTATCCGTAGTGAATAATTCGATAAGCAGGAAATGGTTACGGCACCATTATGGTGCTGACGTGGCATGACATATATGATGAAAATTCCACACAACTAAAGTGGTAAAATTTTCTTTAAAAAAAAATAAAATTTTGTGACGTAACCGTCATGTATTTAACAAATTTTCGATAACGAAAGGTGCAAAATATACCCAAAATAAAACATTAGGGTGCGATATGATCAAAATAAAAAAGTGGGGTGTGAAGTGGCAATCGTACAAACTTTAGAGTGCATTTTGCCATTTAAGTCATTGTATTTAGTTTTTTCTTTGCAAAATTGTTAATGTCATATACCCTAAACCATAAAACCCTTCAAGAACAACCAAACACAAAATACACTTTTCCTAGCCATCTTTAATTATAACCCCCCTTCAATTGTAATCTTATTACTTTAGATAATAATAATAAAACATAACCTTTAGAATTGTGAATATGTTTAACCAGTCCGTGTTTTTTTTTTCAATTATTTATATTATTTTTTTTTTAAAACCTGTTTTGCCCTAGAAAATCTCTTTATAAAAGATTCAGGCATTCAGGCAGGCCGCAGGTATATCTTTTGAGATTTAAAAGAAAAAAAGAGTTCACTATGAGTGGATTATCAATTAGCATACCGGATGATATTTGCATAGAAATCCTCGAGAGATTACCTGTCAAGTCCCTTGTACGGTTCAAGGCTACGCGCAAGTCATGGAAATCTCTGATCACCGATATCCCTCTTTTGTCGACCATCACTTGAATCGATCAGCCGCCACATGCAGTAAACTAGCAATCTTTGAATACTTGGGGAAGACGAAGAACTCATCAAAATCGAGATCAGTGGTGTACTTGCTCGATTTGGGCAACCCGGTAAAAGATCAGGCGAAAGAAGAAATCCATAGAAAGATTTGGGGCCGCTCACTTATAAATTCTGTGGTTAATGATATTTGTAAATTGGTGGTTCCTGTTTGGAGAAGAATCAACAGAAACAGAACAGCTAATGGCATAAAAAGAGTAAAACCAGATATTCCAAGTGATCAAACAACAATTATGGAGTTTCCAAGCAGTGTTTTTTTTCGTTGCTGTACTTTCAGGGGGTTGATGATGGTAGGCTCGGACTCGGCAAACAGTGAGTTTTCCCTTTGCAATCCTTCTACTCGGTATATAATCTTAAAACAAATTCCTGGACAATCTTTACAGTCGTCATCAAAGATGATGACCCTACCCTCGAATTTTGGACATACTCTTTAACCCTTGCTAATGGAGCACCCCATTGGATGAGATCTAGGTACCGCCCGGGCATATATCAAATTGCATGTTTTGATTTTTCCAAGAATGAGCTCGTAAGGTTTCCAATACCTAATACTAATTATAATGATGACGAAACATATTATGGTCCCCATCTATTTGAGATGGAAGGGCGCCTTTGTATTGCATTTTTTCCTAATCCTGGGCATGATGATCAATTCAAGGTTGAAATATGGGTAATGATGGAGCATGGTGTGGGGGAATCTTGGACAAGGTTGACTCTCTCCCGTGACGAAATTCCTGCCGGCTTTCATCGACCAATTTCCTTTGCAGAGGATGGCATGATTTGGTTAGTCAAAGAGGATAATAGCGTAGCCATTTACATTGGCAAGACAAGACGAATTGAAACCAAAACTAAGACAAATTTCCTTTTCAGAATGCTAGCAAGTCCATACGTTGAGAGTTTGGTTTCTATTTAGATAGTTTTTCAATGTATCTTTCTTTCTCGGTCAACTATATTTAATTGAGCTTTTCTTATTTCAATGGAGTTCTTATCTTTTCTATAATCATATTAGTATAATTGCTACAATTGGTATGGAATTATAATGGAACCCCAAATACCTAGTAGTAATTGACAACATAAAAAAAGTTGAATGTTATTTTCAAAGTTCAATTACTCTCTTCTAAATGGAGTTACCCTTTACTCCTATATAAATATAAATTTCAAGCGTATCTTATTTTCAATGGAGTTATATCTCTTCTAAATCCTACAAGTAGTAGAATTGCTTAACATCCATATCCCCTCCTATTACAAATTAGCTTTTCACAATGCTAGCAAGTCCATACGTCGAGAGTTTGGTTTCCAGTTAGATATATAGTTTTTGAATGTATCTTTTTTCTCAATCAACTATGTGAACCCATGTGTTGGTACAAAAAAAGAAAAAAAAATCTATGTGAACTGTATTAAGCTTTCTTATTTCAATGTTGTTCTTATCTTTTCTATACATATAATATAGTAATTGCTACAATTGGTATGGAATAATTATGGTGTGGAAAAATTTGTAAAGGAACACAAAACCTGAAACCCCAAATTCTTATATATATAGTAGTAATTGATAACATATTCAGCTTTGAAAATTAAAGAAAAAAATGTTGAATCCAAATTCTTCTATGTGATTAAATTCAAATTAATTTACTTCAATTCTCTCCTCTTCTAAATGGAGTTACCCTTTACTCATAGATTAGATATATGACCCGCGTGCTCCGCCACGCGGATTCAGATTTTCGGGTGTTTTTTTTTCTTTTCTATTGGAGTATAGACAGGAATCAATAAAATAATTAAATATTATCATGCAAGAGATTGATATGAAGTGTCAAGAAACTATTAGTCCAAGCATGGCTCATACCGAAATCACCAATTTTTCACACAGACATGTCAAAAACTTTAACTTGGTGAATCCAATTCATCCATACATTGCACTCACATCAATCCAATCATAGCCACACAATAGTATGAAGTGTCACAACACATCAAGAATCACTATATCAAGTTCATCTGTTGTTACACCTGGGCAAATTAATCATCCGAGCAGCTGCATCTAAAACCTCCTTTGCAATCTAACAATAGAAAAGAAATACAAACACTGTTAATATAATTATGAATTTACGCAAAAAAGCTAAAAACTAAATTTAAAATAATTGGATGCAATTGCAAAAGGTTTTCCTAAGAGAAAATGCATGTATTTCCAATAAAGAGCATATTGGATTGAGGCATATGGGAAAGTCCGGAGAAAAACATCATGTGAGAGCAGTCCTCGAAAAGGATCAACCTTCAGGCTTGTACCCTTAAGTTCCTTTTTGTATAAACACTTTCCATAGGGAAAAAAATATGACAAAAAAGTAAATTTTGCATTCATTGCAAAAGGTAATTAACAAAAAGGTTTAATGGGCAAAAAGGCCCTTGAACTTACACCGAACCGTCAAATAAGCCCCTGAACTATTATTTCAGCCAAATAAGCCCTTGAACTCTTTAAAAAAGTCAAATAAGCCCTGTTGCCAAGGCTAAATGCTCAAATAAGGACTAAACGTTTTAAGATTTTCTCAAATAGGGATCAAAATACACAATTTCAACAAATTAGAAAACATACTTAATATTTTTTTACAAATTGGATACAATATAAGTTAATACTAATGTGTGAGGGATATATAAATTGAAAATCACACGATAATTTTATATCATATTACGTTTAATGAATTTATTTTGATTAATAGGGTTTGATTTTTAATTAACATGATAATATCATTTTTTTATCAAATTTAACGTATATGTATGAGAAGCATTGGTTTTCATTTAACGATTCCCTAATTTGTAAAAATTTACTAAGTATGTGTTCTAATTTGTTGGAATTGTGTATTTTGATCCTTATTTGAGAAAATCTTAAAACGTTTAGTCCTTATTTGAGTATTTAGCCTTGGCAACAGGGCTTATTTGGCCTTTTTAAGAGTTCAGGGGCTTATTTGGCCGAAATAATAGTTCAGGGGCTTATTTGACGGTTCGGTGTAAGTTCAGGGGCCTTTTTGCCCATTAAACCTTAACAAAAACAACTTAATTGGACAGAACATGCTAATTCTCACAAATCTAATCATTGGACAGAACATTCAATAGGATTTGATTCACAAATCAGTGATGATATGATGACAACTTTAACATCAGTATGCTCCTTCCTAAAGACTTGAGAATTGTCAGTTTCAAAGTAAAAAATAAGTAATGACAGTTTTTTATTTATCATTTACTACTATATAGTAAGCTTGGTTATCAGTGCCACTTCTCATGATGTTATCTTTCTTGGTGGGGCTGATGACAATATTGCTTTATATTAATCGAATGAAGTTAGCAGGTTGTAATCTAAGTTTATAGCAAAAAAAATATCATATCCATTCGATGAATTCATGAGACCATAACTATTCTATCTGAACATGAAATGCAGTGTAATGTATTTTTGCAGCCAAAAAAGCATTCCATATTGCATTCATTGTCATCTTCTTCAGCTTAAAATCTAAGGAAGCTTAAGTTCTTTTTAAAAGTATCTAAGCAAATCAGGTTGAATAGAAGTTAGAATGGTATAAGTCTATAAGACACACGACTTTGAAAAAGAGTTAAAAAAAAAAATATGCTGCAAAGAAGACAAAAGCTAAAAGGCATATAATTAGTACTGAAATTAAAGAAAGCAGCTTAAAGCTATGAAATTAGATAAAAGCACAAAAGGAGGTTAAGTGAGCTTTGCTGCAATCTATTCCTGTTGAATACTATATTGCACACCATTGTTCCCAAATCTGATGCGCTAAGGGGAGGTTAAGTGAACATAAAAAGGACAAATCGAAACATTGATCAACAAATTAGAAGACAGATGCAATGATCACCCCTAAATTATATATGTTGACAATTTTTAAGCATACTACCATTCGTTGATTATTTTGTATTTGAATACATGATGGGTGTCGTATTCCACCAAAAATAAAAATCATACAAAACCTATAGATAGGGTAAGTATGAGTCGATCCCACAGAGAACTATTGTTTTAATTACCTTTCCTAAAGTTGTGAATTAAACTAAAATGGGGGGTTTTATGGAGAAATTAATTAAACTAAATTAAGCACAAATTAAACTAGTGAAATTAAAGTAACAATTAAATAGACATTCCAATTTCAAGATAATCGCACTCTTGGGTTAAAAGGATTTGATCCTTGACACCAATTAATATCTAACTTGGTAAATAGATGACATAGATTAATGTCAAACGCCCATTAATCCCTATCTTTCCTTAGTCTTCATTAGTCATGACGCAAGTCCTAGACTAAATCCTAACAAGTTTACTAACCTAGTTCCAAGCGTCTACCAGATTCAAGTAATCCATTGCTTTAAGAACTAGAAAGATCTTAGCCAACAATAGACAATGCTCACTAATATAGGCAACATTCAATCTATATTCAAGATTCTCTTAGAGGGCTACTATAAGTTGTTACTTGTGATTTGATTACCTACGATTGCATATAGAAATCTCATCTAACAATAGAAATCATACCCAATTAAAATAGATGGCCATTCTATATAATCAAGCATAAAATCATTCAAATAATCCAGAGAAAATTAAAATACTTACAAGATAGATGAATAAGTGCAGAGCCTCACAAATCAAATACCCAAGAGATTAAAAGTCTCAAAATTAATTAACTAGAAAAGATAGATTACAAAATAATCAAGAATAGAGAAAAACTCCATTCTTAATTATGGAGAAGATAAGAGTAACACTCAAACCCTAAACTAAAGCTTAGAAGGCTAAGCAAAATTCTCCCAAATCCCAAAATAATTGAAGTTCCGTCCAAGGCATGCGGCACCTTTTAAATATATAAACCTAAATTTCTAAGGTTTGGCAATTTACAATTTTGCCATGAAGTTCAAAACCTAATAATAATAATAATAATAAGGCATAAATTGTTTCTCTAAGCTCAATACAAAGTGTCCACTAGAGATTTGCAAACCCAAAAGAATTAGGCCCAACGTACATAAATTTCTGTCCTTGATTCTTGTGGCCTGTCTCGACCCCGTTGACAGGTCGAGTTTTCACTAACAGCAGGTTGAGAAAACAGGTCGAGACAGGAAAATTCTTGCTTACTCCTTGGTGAATGTCGACCCTTTTGCAGAAGTTGATTCATCTACTTAATTGCTCTTATATGTCTTCTTTTGACTCCAATTCACCTTTTAAGTACCTAAAACACATAAAGGAACAAATTAAGTAGCAAATCACCTCAAATAGTCATAAAAACACCTTCATAGGACATAAAAAAGAAAGAAAAATATGCACTCAACAATACACCTAAAAGGGGAATTCTCCCTTAGATAATAATAAAACATAACAATTAACCATGAATAGAACCGCGGGTAATTGAACAGAAACTGTATCGGATTGAGCTGAAAAGAAAAACAGATTTAATCAATTTTTAATATAAAATTATTTTGGAATAATACATTTTAAAAATTTTTAACAAAAGGATCGGACCGGCATGCAGTTGAACAACAAACCGACCTCATTACCGGTTCGTAGGCCAATCCGGTTTTTTTAAACATTGCCCAAACCGCTCTTTGCAAAAAAAAAAAAAAAAAAAAAAAATTAAAAATCCAAACAGCCCTGTTTTGCCCTAGAAAATCTCTTTATAAAAGATTCAGGCATGCAGACAGGCCGCAGGAATATCTTTGGAGAGGGAAGAAAAAAAAAGTTCGTTATGAGCGGATTATCAAATAGCATTTCGGATGAGATTTGCGAAGAAATCCTTGAGAGATTACCGGTCAAGTCCCTCCTACGGTTCAAGGCTACATGCAAACCATGGAAATCTTTGATCTCTGATCCCTCTTTCGTCGACCATCACTTGAATCGATCAGCCGCCAGAAGCAGGAAAGTAGCAATCTTCGAAGACTTGGGGAAGACGGAGAACTCGTCAAACTCCTGATCAGTGGTCTACTTCCTCGATTTGGGCTACCCGGCGAAAGAGGCGAAATGGCGCCGCTCACTAAATTCTGTGGTTAATGATATTTGTAAATTGGTGGTTACTGTTTGGAGAAGAATCAACAGAATAGCAGCTAATAGCGAAAAGCCAGATGATCCAAGTGATGAAACAACAGTCATGGAGATTCCAAGCACTGTTCCTTCGTGTGTTTTTTTTCGTTGCTCTACTTTTAGGGGGTTCATGATGGTAGCCTCGGACTCGGCAGACAGTGAGTTTTCCCTTTGCAATCCTTCTACTCGCCAAAGCTGGAACATTCCGAACCTACCAAATTACAAATATCTCAAAGCTGCTGCACTTGGATATGATTTCATCCTCAAAACTCACAAGGTAGTGCTTATTTGGCCAATATACTATGGCTATATTAGTCGCTACGAAATTGCGGTATATAATGTTAAAACAAATTCCTGGACAACCTTTAAAGTTGACATCATAGATGATGAACCTACCCTCTCTTTTTGGAAATACTCTTTAACCCTTTCTAATGGAGCACCCCATTGGATGAGAAATAGGTGCCGCCCGGGCATCTATCAAATTGAATGTTTTGATTTTTCCAAGAATGAGCTCATAAGGATTCCACTTCCTGATACTAATAATGATTACAAAACATATTATGATCCCCATCTATTTGAGATGGAAGGGCGCCTTTGTATTGCATTTTTTCACTTTTGTGATCCGTCTTTTCCATTTCTTCCTTATTTCAAGGTTGAAATTTGGGTAACCATGGAGCATATGGTGTGGGGGCATCTTGGACAAGGTTGGCTCTCTCTCGTGACCAAATTCCCGGCTGTGATCGACCGATTCCAATTTCCTTTGCAGAGGATGGCATGGTTTCGTTAGTTGCAGAAGATGATAAAAGCGTAGCCATTTACATTGGCAACAAAAGACGAATTGAAATCAAAACTAGCACAAATTTCCTTTCCACAATGCTAGCAGTCCATACGTTGAGAGTTTGGTTTCTATTTAGATAGTTTTTCAAAGTATCTTCCTTTCTCAGTCAACAATGTTAAATATTGAGCTTTTCTTATTTCAATGGAGTTCTTATCTTTTCTATAATCATACTAGTATAATTGCTATAATTGGTATATTATGGTGTGTAATTTGTAAAGGAACACAAGACCTGAAACCCCAAATTCCTAGTAGTAATTGACAACATATTTAGCTTTGAAAATTAGGGGGGAAAAGTTGAATCCAAATTCTATGTTAATTAATTTCAAATTTACTTCAATTCTCTTCTAAATGGAGATACCCTTTACTCATAAATTTGAAGTGTAACTTATTTTTTATTTCAATGGAGTTATATCTCCTCTAAATCCTACAACTACAAGTAGTAGAATTGCTTGACATCCATATCCCCGGTTTGCTGTTTCTTTATTACTATTGCTTGACATCCATATCCCCTCTTTTCGGCCAAAAAAAAAAATCCCCTGTTTCTAAATCCTACAAGTAGTAGAATTGTATATGTTTGACCATGTAAAGAGATAGTATCTGATTGTAATGATTGTATTCCTCTACAGCCTTTGATGAAGTCGATGAATTATCTCCTAGTCATAAATTCAAAGTTGAAATATAGTGTGGGGAAATCTTGGACAAGATTTGGCTCTGATCTCTCGTCACGGTATTCCTTCCGCCCGCTATCATATGCCAATTTCGTCTGCAGAGGATGGTATGGTTTCTTAGTTGCGTAAGGAGAAAAAAGTTTAGCCATTTACACCGGCAAAACAAGACGAACCAGGAACCAAAACTAGGACACGTAATTAACTATATCATGCTACTAAGTTTATACGTTGAGAGTTTGGTTTTGCTGGTATATCTGGAAATCAAGATGTGGAAGTCCTTTTTAACAAATGTCCAATAGAGCTGAATGGAACAATTCAAAGGATTAGAATGGCTTTCAAAGAATTCATAAATGTAGCAGAAGTCTTGAAGAATGAAAAATTAGGCCAGCCTGAGGTTCAAGCAATTCTACAGATGATCAATTCAAGGTTAAAATATGGGTAATGATGGAGCATGGTGTTGGGGAATCTTGGACCGATTTCGTTTGCAAAGGATGGTATGGTTTCGTTAGTCGCAGGAGAGGATAATAGTGTAGCCATTTACATTGGCAACAAAAGACGAATTGGAATCAAGAAAAGACAAATCAAAACTAGGACAAATTTCCTTCTCACAATGCTAGCAAGTCCATACGTTGAGAGTTTGGTTTCCATTTAGATAATGTATCTTTCTTTCTCAGTTAACTAACTATGTGAATTGAGCTTTTCTTATTTCAATGGAATTCTTATCTTTTCTATAATCATACTAGTATAAATTTTTTTTTTTAATTATCATACTAGTATAATTGATACAATTGGTATGGAACTATATTATAGTATATGGAACGCCAGATTAATAACGGCTTTTATAGCTCAGTCGGTTAGAGCACCCATTTTGTAGGTGGGAGGTCTTAAGTTCAACTCTCAATGAAAGTAATTAATTTTTTTCTAGATATATTTAACTAGTATTTTATTTTGTTGGTTCTCTACCTTGTATAGCAGTTTTTTATGAATGAAACTAACATTCCATCCAAACAAAATATTATGGAACCCCAAATTCCTAGTAGTAATTGACAACATAAAAAAAAGTTAATCCAAATTCTATTCTATGTTAATTAATTTCAAAGTTACTTCAATAATTCTCTTCTAAATGGAGTTACCCTTTGCTGATAATATCAAGCCTACCTTATTTTCATTGAAGTTATATCTCTTCTAAATCCTAGTAGTGGTAGAATTGTTTAACATCCACAATATATCCCTGTTTCTTTATTATATATTAGTCTTCGCTTCCACGTGCGTTGTACGTGATATTTTAATTTTGTCCTAAAAAATTATATTATTAGAGATGATAAAATTTCATCCGAGTGTGGGTATTCGACTCGACTGCCTGAAACCGAACCAGATCCAACTCGATTCGACCAAAAAATCCGCTCAATTCGAAACCGAAATTATTTGACCCCAAATCATTAATGACCCGAACTCGATCAACCCGAAATTACCTAAATCGAGATTAATTATATTAAATGATCAGAATCCGAAAAGTCCTAAACCTGAAAATTAGAGGCTAAACCAGAGGCTCAAACCCAAAATTATTAGAACCATATGACCCAAAACCGAAAAACACCCAAACCAAAAATGACCTAAATCCAAATGACCCGACATTTGAGCGATCCAAACTCAACCCAATCTAAAACAAAAAATTAACCGAACCCGTATAACCCAAAATTTCCTTAACCCGAAACTGAACCCAAATCCAACTCGACCAGCCCATTTATATATACATTGGATTTTACCATCAAAGTAACAAAAGAAATTATTCCATACAAATCAAAATATTAACAATGTATAAAACAACAAATTTAAACCCACAACAAAAAAAATAAAATAATTACACGTTAGGAAAATAACAAATTTAAATAATTATAAGTCAAATAAAATAATTACACGTTAGGAAAATAACAAATTTTAATCATAATACATTGAACTATCAGATAGAAAATGTCAATCACAATTACTTTTTAAATTAAAATGGTAAAAATAAAAAAAACTATATAAAATATTGAATTTAATTAAATGAAAATAGAGTTTTTAGTAGAATAAAATTGTATATTAGAAAAAATTTTAATATATCCAAATTTTTTGGTAAAAATAAAGTAATTATAAAGATATTAGATTTAATTAAATGAAAATAGAGTTTTTAGTAGAATAAAATTGTATATTAGAAAAAATTTTAGTATATCCAAAATTTTTGGTAAAAATAAAGTAATTATAAAGATATTAGATTTAATTTAATTGAATAAAAATAGAGTTTCTAGTAGAATAAAACTATAATAGTTAAACAAGGGCATTTAAGACAATATATTTAAAAAATAAGGGTACAATAGGTAATTCAAAAGTTTCTCAAAACTCGTACTTTTATATATAGTATACTTTTATATATAGTATAGATAGATTGTTGTGATGTAATTCTGAACTTACAAGGATTTTGCCTAGTGTAAGTGTTCCCTGCTTTGCTCTGTATTTCTTCAAGAAAATTACGACTTTTATTGGTGTCATGAGTTTGTTAATCGAACTTGGCATGATATGGCTCATATGTTAAAGCTCTATGTTTTTATTTTGAAACATAAAGATATTGAAACTATTTCCATAGAAACACATTGTTTCATATTTAGAAACATCTTACACATTTATTATACTATGGCTTAGTGCCTAAAATCCCCCTAACCTAATTTTTTTTCCTAACTTTGCCCCTAAAACTATGAAAAAAAGGACATTTTACCATGTCGTAATAAAATTTAGTCATATACGTATACATTATTAGTAGTCTATTAACTTGAGATTGTCTGATGACATGAAATTTCCACATACACACCAGTTAAAAGTGGATCCATGTCAACCATGAGATGGAAATTCAGCAAAAAGCCTCGACTTAACAAACCTGGTAGTCACATGCACGCACATGACTAAATTCTGTTACGGCAAGGGCAAAGTATCCATTAACCATTATTTCATACTTCAGGGGCAAAAAAAGCCCTTTTTGTGATACTTCAGGGCAGCAGCAGAATGAAAGAAAGAAGCTAATGAGGAGGCCAGCCAAACATTCCTGCATCCTCACTGAATCCTTCTTAGAACCTTAGCGGGAGGAACTCGCCTGCCCACATAGTCCAATATCATCTGCATAGTCACTCAGTCCATCAGACAGGTAGTGTAGTAGGAATCTTCAGAGGAGTCCAAGTAATCATCCCATTCATACATTTGGTAGATTAAAATAGGCCCCGAAACCATCAATTTTGGGAACTTTACCTTCAGGAACTGATCGTCCAGATTCACATCCCAACAACCTGCTAACTCAAAAAACTCAAGCTGGGGACAGCCTGTAAGGATGTTTAGAACACTTACCGTCCCTATAAGATTGTAAGCCATCTCGAGATGCTTAAGCCTAGGCATTGAAGCAGCAATGGCATTTGCTTCGTCATCCTGAGATAGCTTCCCAAATGTATCCCTTAGGTGCATGTTGTGGCACAGACTGACAAGCAATTGTCAGTTTAAGCCGCCAGAGACAACGACGGTGGAAAAGAGGGCGCCATATTCACAGCTGCTGACTCCAATGAAAAGTTCTCAGGTATGTCTCTAATCAGAGATTCAAAACTCCAAGGCCTCGAAGAAGGCTTAAACGCCGGAGTCGCAGATAACGACAGCATGGATGAAAAAGGTGTCTGTGGCTGAACCAGAGGCGGAGGAGTATTGTAAGGGGAGGAAGGAGGAAGACCAGAGTGTTGAGGTCCTCTACCCCCAGCGCCCCCGCCGCCGTCACCACGTTCACCGGGGCCACGTCCGCCAGACATTGCCGTTCAAGGTGATAAAAAAAATAAAAAAATAAAATAAAATTTATAATTATAATTTTAAATTCAATTTGATGTTTATCTAATTATAAATTCAATTTCTTTATGAATTCTATTGTGTCTTCTTTTCTTTTTTTTATGTCATAAATTTTGAAACCTAAACCTCTATTATAAATTCTCAATTACTTTTATTTTATGTAGTAATTTTTATTTATTATATAATATATGAGGGATAAATTACCTACATTCTCCAAAGTCCAAACTCCAAAACGAAAAAGAAAGGTAAATTACCCAAACAAACAACAGCCTTTGCAATAGAAAATCTCTGATTCTCTTTTGAGAGAGAGAAAAAAAAATTAAGGTCAGTAATTCAGTATGAGTGGATTATCAAATAGCATACCGGATGATATTTGCATAGAAATACTAGAGAGATTACCGGTCAAGTCCCTTGTGCGGTTCAAGGCTAATTAAAAATAATTAGTGTATTTTATTGCGGTAATTAGGCTTTGATGCCGTAATTAAGCATGAAAACAATTATTCATCAGTAAATATTACTGCCTTTGACAATATTCGTTTCTCGGCATCTTTACTGCAACATCTTTTGTTGCCCACTAAGCGGCGCTGGGCGATGCCTCTGCTGCCATGTGACGATGAAGACTTTTCTGCCGCGGGGAAGACTTGTGTTCACGTGCCAGTTTAGTAAGCTTCGGGTGTGATTTTTTGGGCTACTTGAGAAACATGGGCTTCATTTGGGCCTTTAATGTATGTGTTGTATTGGACTCTTTTTTATATGTGTGATGGCCCAACACCAATGTGATGGGTTTCTATCAAGGTTTATGAATGTGGGTATTTTGTGAAAAATAGGGAAAATATGGTATTTCTAGTATTTTTGGCTATGGTAAAAATATTGGGATTTTTGTGTTTAAATGGGCTTGGCTATCCCCAATTTGACCCTTAACAAACATTAATTAAAAGTAACTAAAGGGTTTAGGGTTTAGAAGCAATTAATTAAAAGCCTTAAATATTAATTAAAAATAATTAAGGAAGAGAAATGTGTAATTACAAAAAAGGGTAAAAGGAAAAGGAATAAGGAAAACTCATATAGGGGCTTTTTAGTCATCCGAAAAGTGAGAAAAGACCAAAAATAACCAAAAGGTAACACCACATTAATCCTTAATTTGGCCATTTAGTAATTTCCATAGTAGTTAAAAATAATATATAGTGTATATATATATATATATATGTTCTTTTTTTTTTTTAAGGAAAGAATCATTTTCATTTCTTGGTTTGGGATTACAAGCGCACAGGAAGACCCGTACACCGCTACATGATTAGCACATTACTGAAACGCTAATCTATGAGCCAACAAATAAACTCAATGAAATCTCATTACAATTCAAATAAATCTCTATGCCCATAAATAAACTACCTAACTACCAAATACATAAATAAACAAATTACAAATTAAATAAACTCACATTCCGTGAGAGTTGACTCACATTCCGTGAGAGTTGAACCTAAGACCTCATGGTCTAGGTAAGCTGGAACTAAGAGTCCAGTACTCTACCACCAGGCCAAATGCCTGATGGCATATGTTCTTGAGTAACAAAAAATAAAAAAGGTGGAGACTTCAACGCTCCCGTTGTGATACTCCCACTTTTGGATGTGACGCTACGATTTCTGACTATTGGATTTAATATCTAATTTCCTTACCGTCTGATACAATGAGTTTTAACCTGTTAAACAGGTTTTAAAAACCTTTTGGACTGAATTCGAATGTGATTGTCCTCGTGATAAATTTTTACACCTTTTTTATTCCTCCCGTTGATATCAACAAAAATTTTTCTTAAATTTTTATACGTTGTATATTTTTTCTTATCTTTATTTACATTGCATTAAAGAAAAATCTTGTTATATTTATGCTAAAAAATGCGACATATAAATTATTATATCAAACCAAATTAATTAAGTATAAATTTTCAATTATTAATCAATAATAATTATCTCTTGTCAAAAAATCAATACTAATTATCTTTTCTTATATAATTTTACAAATTTATACAAAACAAAAGCATAAATTGTACCGTTTACAAATGTTCAATTCGGTAAACACAAGGAAAGTGCAAAAATAACACTCGTAAATAAAAGAAGAAAAAAAAGAACGCAAATGTAGAAGGGTTAGGGTCCGATTACCAACGTGGACATCAAGTTAAACTTAAAAGTTTTAATCGTTTCATTACAGAGTGCATATAAATAAGTCGGTGATTTCTGGCTTCCAAGTTTCCCCAATCATCGTCAAAGAATCCTTCCAAAACTCGAAATTCATCTAAAAAAACCTATTTTAAAGTGCTTAATAAGTGCCGGTGACTAGAACTTCAAACCAATACATTCACCAGTGTAAAATATACTCGAACCAGCTAAAGCCCACAACTTCAAAGCAATTGGTTCTCAAAATTCATTGAATAGTATATTATCATATGACCCAATAGATCAGCAAGTAAGAATAGCATTCACCAATTTAAAATACTCCTTCAAAACTAAGTTTATAACACTTAAACAATAAATAAAAGATGAGGGAGATGATGGAATTTAGGGAGAGTGACATCGATGATTTGGTGAAGGTGAGGGAGGGCGTCGAATGGGAAGAAGAAGAAGGAGAGAAGAATAAGGGCGTCGAGAGTTTTGTTTATTTTCGGTTAGATTTTTTTAACCGAAAAGGAAGAAGAAAAGAAATTGGGGAAAATATACGACATATAAAAACTTAAGAAAAAATTTTGTTGATATCAACGGGTGGAATAAAAAAGCTGTAAAAATCTATCACGAGAACAACCACATACGAATTCAGTCCAAAAGGTTTTTAAAACCTGTTTAACAGGTTAAAACTTATTGTATCGGACGGTAAGAAAATTAGATACTGAATCCAATGGTCAGAAATCGTTGGGAGCGTCACATCCAAAAGTGGGAGTATCACAACGGGAGCGCTGAAGTCTACACCAATAAAAAAACCTCTATTATCAAAAAAAAAAAAACGATCTGTTATAATTTCGCAATAATAATAAACCTCTATTAGACAAGGGTAAATTACCTACTTTCTCAAAGTCCAAACTCCAAAACGAAAAACAAAAAGGTATATCTTTATAAAAGATTCAGGCAGGCCGCAGCCGCAGGTATATCTTTGGAGAGAGGAAAAAAAAAGTTTCGTTATGAGTGGATTATCAAATAGCATACCGGATGAGATTTGCGAAGAAATCCTAGAGAGATTACCGGTCAAATCCCTTGTGCGGTTCAAGGCTACGCGCAAGTCATGGAAATCTCTGATCACCGATCCCTCTTTCGTCGACCATCACTTTAATCGATCAGCCGCCAGATGCAGTAAACTAGCAATCTTCGAAGAAGAATTGGGGAAAAACACATCAAACCCGGTGGTCCACTTCCTCGATTTGGCCTCCACAAGTCAAAGTCAAACAACAATTATGGAGTTTCCAAGTACTGTACATGATGAAAGACGTCGCATACTGGGTGGTTTTACTTGTACCTGTAGGGGGTTATTGTTGGTACCCTCCTCGGACTCGGTGGACAGTGAGTTTTCCCTGTGCAATCCTTCGACTAGGCAAAGCTGGAAGATTCCGAAGCCGCCAAATTGTAAACATCCCAAGTTTTATGATGCTGCTGCACTTGGATATGATTTTATGGTCCAAAGTTACAAGGTAGTGACTATTGGGGCAGACAGTATCTTTAGTCATGGTCGCCACATTTCGGTATATAATGTTAAAACAAATTCCTGGACAGGTTTGTATTTGTAATTTCTCATCGAATATATTTGAGCATGAGAGAGATATCTGATTGTAATGAGATTTCTGATGATTGTATTTCTGGACAGCCTTTGATCAAGACGATGATAAATTACGTGCCCTCTGGAGCTTTTGGAGATACTCTTTAACCCTTGTGAATGGAGCACCCCATTGGATTGTTGATTTCGTCAAGGACAAACTCGGCTATGAAATTGCATATTTTGATTTTTCAAAGAATGAGCTCATTAGGATTCCAATTCCAAACCCTAATGACCCTAATGATGATTACGAACCCTATCCCCATGGACCCCATCTATTCGATATGGAGGGACGACTCTGCATTGAATATTTATCTCGGCGTAGTGATAAATTCCGAATTGAAATGTGGGTAATGATGGAATATGGTTGGACAAGATTGGCTCTCTTTCGTGATGAAATTCCTACCGGCCGCTATCATATACCAATTTCGTTTGCAAAGGAATATGGTATGGTTTCGTTAGTTCCAGAAGCAATAAAATGCTTAGACATTTACATTGGCAAAACAAGACGAACTGGAACCAAAACTAGGACACATAACTTTTTCTTAATGCTTGTAAGTTTATACGTTGAGAGTTTGGTTTCTATTTAGATAGTTTTTCAATGTATCTTTCTTTCTCAGTCGACTATGTCACTCAACTGTGTGTTAAGGTTTTTCTTATTTCAATGCTGGAGTTATTTTACTATACCATACTAGCAGCTAGAATTGATGCAATTGGTATGGAATTATTATCCTAGTAGTAATTCACAACATGTTCAGCTCTGAAAATGAAAGAAAAAAAAAACAGTTTGAATCCAAATTCTATGTTAATTCAATTCTCTTCTAAATGGTTCAAGCATATCTTATTTCAATGGAGTTATATATATCTCTTGTAAATCCTGCAAATAGTACTGGAATTGCTTAACATCCATATCCTATGTTAATAAATTTCAAAGTTACTTCAACTATTCTCTTCTAAATGGAGTTACCCTTTGTTGATAATGTCAAGACGTATCTTATTTTCAATGGAGTTATATCTCTTCTACTAACAAGGGGTTGGATCAAGTGGTAAGCGGCCTGTTCCAGCTTAAGCAGGTCTCGGGTTCGAGACCTTACGTACGCAACTGCCCCTGTTGGGAGACTCACCCACCATAACCAGGTGCACGACACGGGTCGAATCCGGATTAGTCAGGGCAAAGCCCTGGATACCGAATGGGATACAAAAAAAAATGGAGTTATATCTCTTCTACAAATCCTACAAGCTAGTAGAATTGTTTAACATCCATATATCCCCTGTTTCTTTATTATATTATTGTTGGAATGAATGTAATTCCAAACAAGGATTTTGTCTAGTGTAAGTGTCCCCTGCTTTGTTCTGTATTTCTTCAAGCAAATTAATCAAGAATAAGTTTATAATAACAATTGGCATGTACAATTGCTCTTAATAGCTACAAATTCCATACTAGCATGAACTAAGAAAGTATTTGGCACAACTAACAATTGGTCCATTCAAGTGATTTGATATTTGTTCCCCCTAAACAAATTTATTTATTATATGGAGGGTAAATTAATTACCTATCATTCCCCCCTCCCCTCCAAAAAAAAAAACCCCAAACAGCTCTTTGCCAATATCCTACAAGCTAGTAGAATTGTTTAACATCCATATATCCCCTGTTTCTTTATTATTGTTGGAATGAATGCAATTCCAAACAAGGGTTTTGTCTAGTGTAAGTGTCCCCTGCTTTGCTTTGTATCTCTTCAAGCAAATTAATCAAGAATAAGTTTATAACAATTGGCAATGTACATTTGCTCTTAATAGCTAATTTGTACAAATTGCATACTATCATGAACTAAGAAAGTATTTGGCACAAACCAACAATCAATCGATTCAAGTGCTTTGATATTTGTTCCCCTTAAACAAATTTTTGAGTTCGAGTTCGAGTTCAAGTTTTATCAATGGAAAAATCATTGAGCTTGATTTGGTATTGAGCTTGAGTTCGAGTTTTTACCAAATAAAAACTCTTTGATTAAATTCAATTTCTTTATAAACTCTATTGTTTTTTTTTAAAAAAAAAATCTCATCGCAATAAGATATATACAAAGACATAATAAATTTTGAAATCTCACCATTTTCTATTATAGCATAAATAAATAAATTCGCAATTACTACTGTTATTTTATGTAGTAATTTTATTTTATTTATTATTATATATGGAAGGTAATGACCTATCATTTCCCAAAAAAAAAACCCAAACAGCTCTTTACCAAAAAAAAACCCCAAATCTCTTTATAAAAGATTCAGGCAGGCCGCAGGCATATCTTTGGAGAGAAAAAAATTAAGGTCAGTATGAGTGTATTATCAATTAGCATACCGGATGAGATTTGCGAAGAAATCCTTGAGAGATTACCAGTCAAGTCCCTTGTGCGGTTCAAGACTACACGCAAGTCATGGGAATCTCTGATCACCGATCCCTCTTTCGTCGACCATCACTTGAATCGATCAGCCGCCAGATGCAGGAAACTAGCAATCTTCGAAGAATTGAAGGACAACTCATTGGTCCAATTACTCGATTTCGGCTCCACTACTAATGGAGAACCAACAATTATGGAGTTTCCAAGCACTGTACCTTTGTGTTTACGTTAATTATCTGGGTGTCGACAATATTTATCTTGTTGTTGTAGTTTTAGGGGGTTATGGTAGGCTCGGACTCGGCGGACAGTGAGTTTTCCCTTTGCAATCCTTGTACTAGGCAAACCTTGAAGATTCCAAACCCACCAAACTACAAATATCTCGAAGGCTATTATGCGGCTGCTGCACTTGGATATGATTTCATCCTCAAAACTCACAAGGTAGTGATTATTTGGGAAATCAAAGGCACTCGTCGCTACGAAATTGCGGTATATAATGTTAAAACAAATTCCTGGTCAGACTTTGAAGTCGAAGATGATGATGGCTTTAACGTCGCCCGTTGGAGATACTGTTTAACCCTTGCGAATGGAGCACCCCATTGGATCAAAGCTGATTTCCGCCGGCGCAGGTATCAAATTGCATATTTTGATTTTTCAAAGAATGAGCTCAAGATGATTCCAAAACCTAATGATGCTGATGATTTCGAAAACCAATTCCCCCATCTATTTGAGATGGAAGGACGCCTTTGTATTGGATATTTTCCTAATTTCAAGGTTGAAATATGGGTAATGATGGAGCATGGTGTTGGGGAATCTTGGACAAGATTGGCTCTCTCTCGTGACCAAATTCCTGCGGGAAAGCTGTATAAACCATTTTCTTTTGCAAAGGATGGTATGATTTCGTTAGTCAAAGAGGATAATAGCGTAGCCATTTACATTGGCAAGACAAGACGAATTGAAATCAAAACTTTCAAAACTAGGACAAATGTCCTTTTCAGAACGCTAACAAGTCCATACGTAAGTCCATACGTTGAGAGTTTGGTTTCTATTTAGATAGTTTTTCAATGTATCTTCCTTTCTCAGTCAACTATATGTGAACTGTGTTGGTGCAGAAAAAAAAAAAAAAAACAATGTGAATGTGTTAAGCTTTCTTATTTCAATTGAGTTCTTATCTTTTCTTATTAGAACTGTGTTAAGCTTTCTATATAATCATACTAGTATAATTGCTACAATTGGTATGTAATTATTATGGTGTGGATTGTGGAATTTGTCAAGGAACACAAAACCTGAAACCCCAAATTGATCTTATAGTAGTAATTGACAACGTATTCTGTTAAAGTTCACCCAACTACTCTAGAATTTTCTAACCTTTATCAACCTAATTGGCCTGGCAAAATCTGGCAAAGTTCAGCACCAACCTTTCTAGAGTTTTCTGAACTTCATACAGCTTGTTGGGTAGCTAAGTCCGGCCACTACCTATGATTTTTTCTAAGCTTTATTTAATTGATCTGTTACCGAATTGGCTTGCTTAATTTCAGCCACAAATTTGCTACATAGACTTTAGGTAAAGTCAGGTAAAAGTTTGGTTTGCATATTATATTGAGATAGGCATCAGGAGCATTAAATGAAAAGTTTGGTTTTGTATCAATTGGCACCAAATTGCTCTGCTATATAAAGAGCTCATTTGCAAGGTGCCAAGGGTGTGGAGAGCAGTCGAGCATTTGTGGAAAATAGCAGAGAGCAATTGCAAGTGTTGTGTAGAGCAATTGTGAGGTGGTGTCGTGGAGAGAGTGAGCAATTATAGTTTGGTGAGAGCTAAGTGTAAGAGAGTCATTTGTATTTTGTATTTGCTCTTAGTAATAATAAAATTATCTTACTTTGCTCACTAGCCAAGTCAACAATTTGGTATCAAGAGCTAGGCGGTCAAGGGCCGTTTGTTGGGAGGACGTGGAAACTCTGCCAGTTACAGTATGGGACTGTGAAGGTACTTTGGTCTGGGACCAATTCAAGTGAAGTGCAGGGCACTTTTCTCAAGTTACCATGGCAGATATTTCTACCAATGTCAGCACCATTGAAAAGCTCAACACCACCAATTACAATACGTGGAGCACGCGTATTAAATTTTATTTGCTCGGCCAAGATTTATGGGTGATCGTTGCCGGACACAACACAACGCCACCAACACCAACGACCGATGAGGAAGAAGCAAAGAAGTGGAAGATTAAAGCTGGAAAGGCGATGTACGTGTTGTCGGTTACCATTGAGGATGGTTTGCTCCACCACATCAAGGATGCCCATACGCCAAAAGAAGCATGGGACACACTCACAACCTTGCTTGCGAAAAAGAACGATGCAAAACTCCAACAGTTGGAGAATGAGCTCCTATCAATCTCACAACAAAATATGCGGTGAGTGAATATTTTTCAAAAGTAAAATTACTTTGTGATGAAATTTCCAAATTGGATCCAGATAATGCGATCACCGAGACACGAATGAGAAGGATCATCATCCATGGCTCGGGACCGGAATACCATGGAATTGTCACGGCGACTCGCGGTTGGGAGAAGGAACCTACACTAACCGATTTGGAAAATATCCTTGTTAATCAAGAGACTTTGGATAAGCAAATGTCTAAAGTCTCCATAAAAGATGATGAGAAGGCTCTCTTTGTTAAAAAGGGAGTGGCTAAGGAAGGTGAAAGCTCGAGAAGTAGACAAGGTTGGCGGAGAGGCCAACTTGGGAGACATCCACAACGAGGGGGAGCTCAACCTGTTCGAGACAAAGACGACAATGAAGAAAAGAGACATCGTCGTCTAAATGACAAATGCTACAACTGCGGCAAGGTCGGGCACTTTGCTCGGGATTGTCGGTTCAAGCAAGCGCAAGGCAATGCTGCTACCACATCAAGAGGTAGAAATGATAGTGAAGAAGATTGGGACTTTCAGGTATCGTTTGCGGTCGAAGAACCTTAAGAACTTGCAACAGCATGCACTGTTGAGCTGGAACAGGAGACTGCGCTATCAACGGTGAGCAAGATCGACTTCGAAAATGATTGGTTAGTTGATTCGGGATGCTCGAATCATATGACTGGAGACAAGGAAAAGTTGAGTAACGTCTCCACATATGCCGGTGAGCGTATGGTAGTAATGGCAAACAATTCCAAGTTGCCTATCACTCACATCGGCCAGACGGTAATTGTTCCAAAACTGGGCCAACATCAAGTTCAAATTGACAATGTATTTCACGTTTCAGGTATGAAGAAAAACTTGTTGTCAGTTGCACAATTAACTGATCCTGGAAATTATGTAGTGTTTGGTCCAAAGGATGTTAAGGTGTATCCAAGCTTTACACCGACCAGTCCACCAATAATGGAGGGAAAGCGGATGGAGTCTATCTATGTGATGTCTGCTCAGACAGCATACGTGGACAAGATAAGGAGGAATGAGACAGCTGATCTGTGGCATGCACGGCTTGGCCATGTAAGCTATCTCAAGCTAAAGGCGATGATGAAGAAGTCGATGCTCAAAGGTCTTCCCCAGTTAGATGTTAAGGAAGACACAGTTTGTGCTGGATGCCAGTACGGGAAAGCTCACCAGTTGCCGTACGAAGAGTCAAAGTTCAAAGCCAAGTTGCCGCTTCAACTTGTTCACTCAGACGTCTTTGGCAAGGTGAAGCAACCTTCCGTAAGTGGGTATCAATACATGATCACATTCATTGATGATTATTCGAGGTACGTCTGGGTTGATTTTATGAAAGAAAAGTCTGAGGTATTTGCCAAGTTTAAAGAGTTTAAAGAGAAAGTAGAGAAAGAAGTTGGCCGGAAGATACAATGTCTACGTACAGACAACGGAGGAGAATACACATCCAGAAAATTTTCAGATTTTCTGCGGGAGTGTAGAATTCGTCGACAATTGACCTATCCGAACACACCTCAGCAAAATGGAGTAGCTGAGAGGAAAAATAGACATTTGGCGAAGATATGCAGGAGCATGCTGCACGCAAAAAATGTGCCACCTCGGTTTTGGGCCGAGTGTATTAAGACCGTAGCCCATGTGGTCAATCGGCTTCCTCAAGCAAGGCTTGACTTTATTTCGCCATTTGAAAAGTTGTGGAGCATGAAACCCACGGTAAGCCATTTCCGAGTATTTGGCTGCATTTGCTATGTATTTGTGCCTGACCACTTGCGTAGCAAATTCGACAAAAAGGCGATTCGCTGCATCTTTGTGGGATATGATGACCAGAGAAAAGGTTGGAGATGTTGTGATCCAACAACGACTGGTCGATGCTACGTATCTAGAAATGTTGTGTTCGATGAGGCATCTTCGTGGTGGTCACCACAAGCAATGTTGATGCCAGACTCAAAGGAAATTGAGGAAAAGTTGCAAGAAACAATGATAGAGCAGACTGAGACTGTGCCAAGGCAAGAGGAGAATGAATACCTTGCAAAGCTATCTCCAACAAGGGCCCATGATGAAGATAAGCCTTTTGAAGAAAAGGAGGTTGAAGAAGAAGTTGTTCAACCAGTTCCGCGAAGATCGTCGAGACAGCGGAAACCAAATCCAAAGTACGCCAATGCTGCTTTAATTGAAGAAACAGGCTTGGCAGAACCAACAACATATGAGGATGCATCCAAGAAAGTGGAATGGAGGAAGGCTATGGAAGAAGAAATTCAAGCCTTGAACCAGAATGAGACATGGGAACTAGTGCCAAAGCCAAAGAATGCTGAACCCATATCATGTAAATGGGTTTACAAGATAAAGACACGTCCAGATGGGGCGGTAGAAAGATACAAGGCACGATTAGTGGCTCGTGGCTTTTCTCAGCAATATGGAGTGGACTATGATGAGACATTTAGCCCAGTTGCAAAGATTACAACAGTTCGAGTACTACTTGGACTTGCAGCAAGTAAGTCATGGAAGCTATGGCAGATGGATGTGAAGAATGCGTTCTTGCATGGAGAATTAGACGGGAAATCTATATGGAGCAACCCAAAGGGTTCGAAAGCAAGGATCATCCATATTATGTGTGCAAGTTGAAAAAGGCGCTTTATGGATTGAAGCAAGCGCCAAGAGCTTGGTACAGGAAGATTACCGAATTCCTAGTACAAAGTGGATATTCGGTTGCAGCTGCCGATTCCAATTTGTTCGTGAGAGTTAAAAATGGCAAGCTAGCAATTGTTTTGGTGTATGTAGATGATCTAATCATCACTGGGGATGATGATGCAGAAATTCAACAAATAAAGGGTAATCTTCGAGTTCGTTTTCAAATGAAAGAGCTTGGAGAGCTCAATCACTTCCTTGGTCTAGAAGTGCAGCGGACTCATGATGGAATATTCTTGTGCCAGCACAAGTACGCAAGAGATCTTCTACACAAGTTTGGGATGGCTGACTGCAAGCCGATATCAACACCCATGGAAGCCAATGTGAAATTGTGCAGTGAAGAAGGCAAGGAGTTGGAAAATCCAACAATCTACAGATAGCTTGTGGGTAGTCTTATCTATCTCACATTGTCAAGACCCGACATTGCCTTCGCAGTTGGAGCGGCTAGCCGGTTCATGGAGAAACCGCGAAAACCGCATTTTGACGCGGTGAAAAGAATTTTAAGGTATGTAAAAGGAACTGCTAATTTTGGACTTCTATATGAGAAAGGAGTTCAATGTCAAGTTGTTGGGTACTGTGATGCCGATTATGGTGGAGATCATGACACAAGGCGATCAACAACTGGCTACATGTTCAGCCTTGGATCTGCCGTAATTTCTTGGTGTAGCAAAAGACAATCTACAGTTTCGTTGTCAATCACAGAAGCAGAGTACAGAGCAGCGGCTATGGCGGCACAAGAAAGTACATGGCTCGTACAATTGCTAAAAGATTTACATCAATCATTTGATTCAGTGCAGCTTCATTGTGATAACCAGTCTGCAATACGCTTGGCGGAAAATCCAGTGTTTCACGCTAGAACCAAGCATGTTGAGATACATTATCACTTTGTTCGAGAAAAAGTACTTCAAGGAGAAATTGAAGTAAAATATGTTAAGACTGAAGACCAAATTGCAGACGTGTTTACCAAAGGAATTAATGGTTCAAAATTTGAAGAGTTCCGAAGGCGACTTGGAATGACCAGAAAGCCAACAGTTGAAGAGAGTAGTCGTTGAGGGGGAGAGTTAAAGTTCACCGAACTACTCTAGAATTTTCTAACCTTTATCAACCTAATTGGCCTGGCAAAATCTGGCAAAGTTCAGCACCAACCTTTCTAGAGTTTTCTAAACTTCATACAGCTTGTTGGGTAGCTAAATCCGGCCACTACCTATGATTTTTTCTAAGCTTTATTTAATTGATCTATTACCGAATTGGCTTGCTAATTTCAGCCACAAATTTGCTACATAGGCTTTAGGTAAAGTCAGGTAAAAGTTTGGTTTGCATATTATATTGAGATAGGCATCAGGAGCATTAAATGAAAAGTTTGGTTTTGTATCAATTGGCACCAAATTGTTCTGCTATATAAAGAGCTCATTTGCAAGGTGCCAAGGGTGTGGAGAGCAGTCGAGCATTTGTGGAAAATAGCAGAGAGCAATTGCAAGTGTTGTGTAGAGCAATTGTGAGGTGGTGTCGTGGAGAGAGTGAGCAATTATAGTTTGGTGAGAGCTAAGTGTAAGAGAGTCATTTGTATTTTGTATTTGCTCTTAGTAATAATAAAATTATCTTACTTTGCTCACTAGCCAAGCCAACATATTCAGCTTTGAAAATTAAGGGGAAAAAAGTTGAATCCAAATTTTATGTTAGTATAAATTTCAAAGTTACTTCAATAATTCTCTTCTAAATGGAGTTACCCTTTTTGCTGATAATGTCATACCTTCTAAATCCTAGTAGTGGTAGAATTGTTTAACATCCATATCCCCTGTTTCTTTATCAAGTATTATATATTGTTGTAATGTAATTCTGAAGTTAAGAGGATTTTGCCTAGTGTAGGTCTCCCCTGCTTTGCTCAGTATTTCTTCAAGAGAATTCCGACCTTTATTGGTGTCATGAGTTAGTTAATCGGACTTGGCATGATATGGCTCATATGTTAAAGCTCTTGGAATGCAACTCTGGTTTGGTACTATAGAGAGATTGCTTACTTGAACAGTTCATGTTTAAAGAGAAATTAGGGTTCTTCCTTCCTGCAGTGAAAGCTTCCGAAATAAGCACCCGTAGTAAAATAATTCAATAAGCGAAAATGGTTACTGCACTATTACAGTGCTGACGTGGCATGACATATAGGATGAAAATTCCATGTGGCATACTGACATGAAAAAACTTTTTATTTTATTTATTTTTTTCGTGACGTGACCGTCAGGTACTTAACGAATTTTCGATAACGGAGAGTGCAAAATGTACTAAAATAAAATATTATGGTGCGATATAATCAAAATAAAAAAGTGAAGGTGCAAAGTGGCAGTTAGTAGGGTGCATTTTGGCATTTAAAACTTTGCAAAATTGTTAATGTCTTATATACCCTAAAGCATAAATCTTCCAGAACAATAAAACACAAAATACACTTTTCCTATACATCTTTAATTATAACCACCCTTCAACCATGAATCTGTTTACATCATACATATAGAACCGTGGGTGCGGGTAATTGAACGGGAATCAGATCCAATTGATTTTTTTTTCCAAAATCCGATTGAGATGAAAAATTCAAATTTAATAAATTTTTTAATATAAAAATTATTTGGAAATAATAAATTTGTAACAAAACGGTCAGACCGACAGTTGAACAACAAACCGACCGGTTCGCAGGGCAGTCCGGTTTTTTTAACATTACTCAAACCGCTCTTTGAAATGAAATGAAATGAAAAAAAAAAAAAACAAACCAAACAAACCAAACCAAACCAAACAGCCTGTTTGCCCTAGAAAATATCTATACTATATATAAAAATACGAATAAGGGGAAACTTTATGTTTTCGGATTGTACCCTTATTTTTAAAATATATTTCCAATTATACCTTTTTTAAAAAACATATTTCTAAATTGCCATTACTAAATAATATTTTTAATTATTCCATAATTTTTAACCATAAATTATTCCATTATTAATTATTAGATTATATACTCCCTCAGACCCTAATTAGATGTCTATTCTTGGTCAACAGACACTAAATTTTGACCATTGATTATAAAAAAATATTTAAAATTTAACTTTAAAAAAATATGTGTTGAAAAGTTTGTAATTCAAAGTTTATAAGTGTTATTTTTAAAAATTATTTTGCTTTATATATTTTTTATAAACAATGGTCAAAGTTTAGTATTTGTTGACCAAGAGTGGACATCTAATTAGGGACGGAGGGAGTAATACGTATATTAAATTATAAGAAAGTCAATTTGACTTTTTGTTTCCAACGTCCTATTTAATTTGGCAAATTATACAATACACCGTCGGTGGAGTTTAGAAGACTACACAAGCGGGTCCTGAAGGGTGACATGTGTCCCATAGGGACTAGATTGAAATATTTAAAACTTAATTAATTAAAAAAATGGACATGTGTCAACTCCACAACCCGCTTGTGGAGTCCAAAATTTACACGGCCAGTGTATCAAATAATTATCATTTAATTTTGCCTTTTGTCTTTGTTTCCAACCGTATTTAATTTTGCTTTTGTCTTTATCTCCAACGTCTTATATGGGCTTAGATAAGCAAATTTGCAATGGGTCTTTGCTTTGGATGATCCAATTTTTCATTCCTATAGAGCCTTTTTTTTGTCCGTTTTGGTGGGCAATTAGTTTGAATATTCAGATCCAATATATATCTTATTAGGCCATGACTTTATAACTATCTATACTATATGTAAAAGTACAAATAAGGGGAAACTTTACGTTTTCCTATTGTATCATTTTTTTTCAAATATATTTCTAAATTGCCATGCTACTGCGATGCCTAATAAGGTCAGTTATGGGAATTCTAACAAGAGGAAGAAGAAGCAGCGAAACGGTAATAGGAGATTGGGGCAACGAAACCACTTTGATAACGATAGGGCGTGAGCGCAGAACCTCTTTGATCCCTTGTTATGTATTCAGAGAGATTCAGGTATGACAAGTCAATGAAATGCTCAATTAAATAATAATTTAATTATTTTACTATGAAAATAATATAAATTTATATTATCCTCATTAATTAGGGTCCAACGTGACCAATAGGGATGCCCCACATCATCTTTAGCATCTGAATTTTCGTCCAAAACATTCTCCAAGTCGGTTTAGGAAAAGATCAATTTTGTACAGAAATTACAAAGGCAAAATCGTCCACCGAAACGGCAAAATTAGGTCTCAAGAACATAAAAGTTCTAGATCTCAGAATCCTCTTTCCAATAATACATCATTTGCATTTTTTTGAGCTCTAAATCAAAAGTTATGAATTTTTTTTTTCTAAAACTGCTCTTGTGAAGTTCTCCTTTCAATAGAAATTAACAATGCTGTATCATGACTGAATCATTATTGCATCATAATTACTAATTGGACTTGACTCCTTCTTTGGGCTTCCATATTAACGAATTGGGTCTAAGAATATCAGATTTAAACTTCAAGTCATCTGGTTTGACAATTTGGACTACATAGACTCAAACGAGCCTAATGGGTCGAAAGGAGACAAAATCAATAGTTTCTCCAAAGCTATTTATACTATATATAAAAGTACGAATAATGGAAAACTTTATATTTTCCGATTGTACCTTTTTTTCAAATATATTTATAAATTGACATTATTAAAATTTATTATTTGAAAATTAATTATAAAATTTCAATTTAGACTGAATTATAATTTTGTAAAATTGATTTTCATTGATGAACATGCAAATTTCTACGAATAATGGGAAACTTTATGTTTTCCAAATAATGGAAAACTTTATATTTTCCGATTGTACCATTTTTCAAATATATTTATAAATTGACATTATTAAATTTATTATTTAAAAATTAATTATAAAATTTCAATTTAGACCGAATTATAAGTTTGTAAAATTGATTTTCATTGATGAACATGCAAATTTCTGCGAATAATGGGAAACTTTATGTTTTCCGATTGCACCCTTTTTTCTAAATATATTTCTAAATTTCCATTATTAAAATTTAGTATAATTTCATTGTTTAAAAATTAATTAAAAATTTCAATTTAGACCAAATTATAAGTTTGTCAAATTGATTTTAGTCGATGAACATGCAAATTTCCTTTACTATTATTTTTTGAATTTAAAATTTTACTTTTAATTTCAATTTTTAAATGTTAATAAAAAGATTAAACTAACACTAACACGTACAATACTATTGTTAGTGAAGCTCCATCTCTTCGTTATTTAATGTTTTGCCGCATTCACTTTGTTCAATTGGAAATTGTTGAGTTAGAAGAGTATGTGATATTATGATTTTGATTTTCTTGTCTCTATGTGGTTATCAAAATTTCATAAGATGGTTATTATAATTCCATGAGGAGGTTATCAAAATTCCATAGTGTGGTTACCAAAATTTCATAGTGTGGTTACTAAAATTTCATAGTGTGGTTACCAAAATTTCATAGGATCAGATTATTAAAATTTCTTAGGTTGGTTATTGAAATTTCATAGGGTGGTTAATCATCACAATTTTATATAAAGATTATCAAAAAGATTTCAAAATGTCATAGCGAGGTTATACGAATTTTATAGTGTGGTTAACAAAATTTTATTAGTAGGTTACTAATATTTCATTGGGAGGTTATCAAAATTTTATAGTGTGGTTATTAAAATTTTATATGAAGGTTATAAAAGTCTCAATTTCATAGGAATACCAAAATTTGATAGAAGGTTATCAAATCTTATAGAGTAATTATCGAAATTTCATGAAAATCGGATTATAAAAATTTCAAAGCGAGGTTATCAAAATTACACATTGTGATTATCAGAATTTCATAGAGGGGTCAACAAAATTTTATAAAGAGGTTATCAAAATTTCATAAAGAGGTTATTAAATTTTCATAAAGAGGTTATCAAATTTTCAAAATGTGATTACAAAAATTTCATAGTGGTATTTCTGGGGAGATTATCAAAATTTCATAGTGTGGTTACCAAATTAGGAAGGTTATTAAACTTTTATCATGGAGTAATCAAAATTTCAGAGAAGATATCAAAATTTAGGGAGGATATCAAAATTCAGGGAGGATATCAAAATTTCATATGATGGTTATCAAAATTTCATAGTTTAGTTTTCAAAATTTCATAAGAGGATTATCAAAATTTCATAGTATGTAGATCAAAATTTCATAGGGAGATTAACAAAATTTCATAATGAGGTTATCAAAAAATCATAGGGAGCTTATCAAAATTTGTAGTTATCAAGATTTCATAAGAAAGTTATCAAAATTTTATAGGGAGGTTTATCAAAATTTTATGGGAAGATTTATCAAAATTTTTCATAGCGAGGTTATCACAATTTCATAGTGTGATTATCAAAATTGTGATTACTAACAATTCATATGAAGGTTTTTAAATTTTCATAACGTGGTTATCAATATATCATATGGAGGTTATCATCATCTCATAGTGTTGGTTATCAAAATTTCATTGGGAAGTTATCAAAATTTCATATTGAGATCTTCAAAATTCCTTAGGGAGTTTAACAAAATTTCATAAGTTAAAAAAAAATTATAAAAAGATTCTTGAAATTCTATAGTATCGTTATTAAAATTTCATAGTAAGGTTATCAAAATTTCATAATGAGATCATAAAAAATAGTGTAATTATCATAATTTAACAAAAGGTTATCATAATTTCATATGAATATTTTATTTAAACACGTTGCGCCAACGCAGGTGATAGCTAAAACTAGACTTTATAAAACATTCAGGCATTCAGGCAGGCCGCAGGCATATCTTTGGAGAGAGAAAAAAAAAGAAAGTTTGTTATGAGTGGATCATATCAGTTAGCATTCCGGGTGAGATTTGCAAAGAAATCCTGGAGAGATTACCGGGCAAGTCCCTCCTACGGTTCAAGGCAACGTGCAAACCATGGAAATCTTTGATCTCTGATCCCTCTTTCGTCGACCATCACTTGAATCAATCAGCCGCCACATGCACTAAACTTGTAATCTTCGAAGACTTGGAAAACAACTCATCACTCTCGGTCCAATTACTCGATTTCTGTTGGTATCAGAACCCGTTGATTTTTATTGATCTTTTCTGCAAAAGCATAAGTCTAGTGGAACCGTAGTGAGTCTAGGAAATTCTTTTTGAGTCACTTATAATCGTGTTTGTGATTCCTTTATGTTATCTAAATAATATGATCTTTTGTAGAGATATGCCACCAAGAAAAGCTGCCGGTCGAGGTCGTGGACGAGGGCGAGGGCGTCCCCCATTACAAAGGGTCCCTCCCCTGTTGCACGCAAATCCTGAGGAAGAATCCTCTGTGCATTCTACCCCCAGTGAGGATAATGGGGGCAATGATGACTTACCATCACCGCCGCAAGGGCAACAGGTGCCACCTCCACCTTGTCCCCCTTATGACGCATTTATGGATTGGCAGCAGAGATATGGGGCCCAAGTTCCACCATTCGGGGCCCAAGTTCCACCTTATGGGGCTGCCCAACCTTCAGCTGGTTTTGGGTACCAGTTTCCTCCTCCCCCAACTAATTTTACTTCTGGTACTGCTTTCGGTGGTCCTACTCCACTTTCTAAAATTTTAAAGGAAGTGAGAAATTTAGGGGTTGACACTTTTGTGGGTACAAAGGATGCTATTAAAGCCAAAGATTGGTTGGATTCTGTCACTAGTGCTTTTGAGGATATGAATCTTGTGGAGCCTCAACGAGTGAAAATAGCATCGAGATTGCTAGATGAAGAAGCAAAGGCTTGGTGGGTCAGTGTAAAGGACCGTACACAGGGGGGAGTAACCTGGGAGATGTTCGTATCAGAATTTCATAAAGAATATAACTCCAGGTTTGAAAAGACTCGCATCTCGGTGAATTCATGGGACTAAAGCAAAGCGATATGTCAGTCAGTGAATTTGATAGTAAGCTAAGGAGGTTGGCCAGAAATATGCCCACAGGTTGTTTGACTGAGGAGTTGTTGCGTACCCGATTTGCTAGCGGGTTGAATGTTGAGCTGCAGTCTTCTATAGCTTCACTGATTACAGATGAATCAAGGATTGTGCCATACAATCATTTAGTTGATACGGCCAAGCAAGCAGAGTTAGTGGCAGAGGCAGCTCGAAAGACAAAACAGAAATCTGGGTTTTCAGTAGAATTTTTAAGGGAAAGGGCAAGAGACATGATACAGACTCTACATTTGAGCCATCATCGAAAAAGAGCCGTAGTTCAGACTCCTCTGGTGGGGCGTCGCTTGGTAGCTCTGTTGGTTCCCCACAAGCCTCTCGTTTTGGCAAGTCCGCTAAGGGGACTAGCTACAATAATCAATCTACAAAGAAAAGAAATGTTTGTAAGAACTGCCGCAACGATCATGATGGACCTTGCCATTCCCTACCAGGTGTTTTCAATGTGGTAGTCAGGATCACCTTCGTAAGGATTGCCCGCGTGTTCAGGGCACTCAGAGTCAAGCCGGTCAGGGTGGCCGAATCTTTAATACCCGTCAACATACTATTGCTGCCCACATAGCCTCTGATAGAGGAATTTCTGAGTCGGGGTCCAACACTCGGGGCAGAGTTCAGACCCGACTCTACACTATGACACGTGAAGCTTTAAGTATTTATTTATTATACTTGAATTTTCATTAAATCATCTTCCTTGCTCATCTAATGATTAAGGTCAATAAATTTATTATCATATGTCATGCATAACCCTTAGGTACTGTTGTACTATTCCGGAATTATGCGAGAGCTTTGATTGATACTGGGTCAGAGCACTCGTACGTAAGCTATGGGTTCGCTCAGTATGCCAATGTACCATTGTCTCCGCTAATCCCACAATTAATTGTTCAAACGCCATTCTTAGAGAGCTTGCTAAAGACAAATGTGTTTAAAGATTGTGATTTGCTTGTGGGTAATGTGGTGTTTGAAGCGGATCTCATTCCATTGGAGATTTATGATTTTGATGTGATTTTGGGAATGGATTGGTTGAGCAGGCATGGTGCCCAAATTGATTGCCAAACCAAGACCTTGATGTTAAAGAAACCTGACTACCCGGTGATTGAATTTCCAGGTGAGTTAAATGTTTTGAAGACTCGCCTCATTTCGGCTGTCAAGGCTAGGAAATTAATAAGTAAAGGGTGTTTGACTTTTCTAGCCCATGTTAAAGATTTGTCACTCCCTAGTGAAGATTGTAGTAACATTCCAGTGGTGAATGAATTTTTTGATGTTTTTCCGGATGAGTTGCCGGGTTTGCCTCCAGATAGGGAGTTTGACTTTGCCATTGATGTTGTGCCTGGCACGAACCCAATTTCTATTCCGCCATATAGAATGGCACCTGCTGAGTTGAGGGAATTGAAGATTCAGTTACAAGAACTGTTGGATAAGGGCTTTATTAGACCGAGTACCTCCCCTTGGGGTGCACCGGTCTTGTTTGTTAAGTAAAAAGGATGGGAGCTTGCGCTTATGTGTGGATTATCGGTAGTTGAACCGGGTGACTATTAAAAATAAGTACCCATTGCCGAGAATTGATGATTTATTTGACCAACTTCGGGGAGCCGGTGTGTTTTCAAAGATTGACCTGAGGTCGGGTTATCATCAGTTAAAGATACGGCCGGGAGATATTGAAAAGACGGCTTTCCGAACTAGATACGGTCACTATGAATTTTAGTTGATGTCTTTCGGTTTGACTAATGCTCCAGCGGCTTTCATGGACTTGATGAACCGAATTTTTAATCCGTATCTAGACAAGTTTGTGATTGTGTTCATCGATGATATATTGGTGTACTCTGCAAATGAATATGAACACGCCCAGCACCTTCGCATAGTTCTCCAGATTTTGCGGGAACATCGGTTGTATGCGAAGTTATCCAAGTGTGAGTTTTGGCTTACCCAAGTTGCTTTTCTAGGGCATATTGTTTCCAAGGATGGAATATGCGTGGATCCAGCTAAAATTGAAGCTATTTTGAATTGGGAGAGTCCGAGAACTGTTACGGAAATTAGAAGTTTCCTTGGTTTAGCAGGGTATTACAGGCGGTTCGTGGAAGGTTTCTCTCTGATTGCTGCACCGCTTACACGGTTGACTCGGAAAGGAGTACCGTTTGAGTAGGATGACAAGTGTGAGAAGAGCTTCCAAGAACTTAAGCAACGTTTGGTGTCTGCACTGATCTTGACACTTCCCACTAGTGGTAGGGGTTATGTTGTGTATAGCGATGCTTCTCAGCAAGGCTTGGGGTGTGTACTCATGCAAGATGATAAGGTGATTGCTTATGCTTCTCGACAGTTGAAGAAACATAGAGGAAAACTACCCCACTCATGATTTGGAGTTGGCCGTAGTGGTTTTTGCTTTAAAAATTTGGAGACACTATTTGTATGGGAGCAATGCCAAGTTTTTACTGATCATAAAAGTCTTAAGTACTTGATGACTCAGAAGGAGTTGAACTTAAGACAAAGGAGATGGTTGGAACTGATTAAGGATTATGATCTTGTTATTGACTATCATCCGGGTAAGGCCAATGTTGTAGCAGATGCTTTGAGTCGGAAGTCATCCACCACCCTGGCTAGAATCAACTCTTACCTTCCTCAACTAGTTGGGATTCGCTCTGTGGGAGCAAACCTTATTGGTGGCTATCAGGGGACCCTCCTAGCTAGGTTCGAGGTTCGGCCGACCTTGGTGGATCAAGTTAGGGATTCACAAGAAGTGGATGAAAAACTAAGTGCAGAATTGGAGAAATTGTACTTGGGGATGCCTAGTGAGTATTCTCTTCGAGATGATGGAGTTTTACAAAAACTTGGCAGAGTGTGTGTACCGGACAATGAGGAGTTGAAACAGGCAGTCTTAGAGGAGGCTCATTCCTCGGCTTATGCTTTGCACCCAGGAAGCACTAAAATGTACAGGACAATCCGTGAAAGCTATTGGTGGTCGGGTATGAAGAAGGACATTGCGGAGTTTGTATCCCGGTGTTTGGTATGTCAACAAGTGAAGGCCGAACATCAGAAGCCCGCTGGGACCCTACAACCATTACCGATACCGGAATGGAAGTGGGAACATATTACTATGGATTTCATTTCTGGGTTGCCGAGAACTCGTCATGGTCATGATGCCATTTGGGTGATTGTGGATCGGCTTACTAAGTCTGCACATTTTCTCCCGGTGCGAATTACGTTTAGCACCGAGAGGTTAGCTAGACTTTACGTGGCCGAAATTGTTCGACTGCATGGTGTGCCTGTTTCTATAGTGTCGGATCGAGATCCCAGATTTACATCTCGATTTTGGCCTAAGTTACAATACGCCATGGGGACAAGGCTAAAATTTAGCACTGCTTTTCATCCCCAAACTAATGGTCAGTCTGAAAGGACTATTCAGACATTGGAAGACATGTTTCGGGCTTGTATACTAGAGTTTCAAGGTAGTTGGGATGACTATGTGGCTTTAGCGGAGTTTGCATACAACAATAGCTATCAAGCTAGTATTGGCATGGCTCCGTATGAAGTACTTTATGGGCGGAACTGTAGAACTCCAGTATGTTGGGATGAAGTGGGAGAACGGAAGTTGTTTAACATTGAGTTGATTGATGATATGGTCGAGAAGGTGAAAATGATTCGAGACCGCCTTAAAGTAGCACAAGATCGGCAAAAGAGTTACGCCGATCACAGACGGAGAGATCTAGAGTTCAGAGTTGGTGATGCAGTTTTCTTGAAAGTCTCCCCATGGAAAGGTGTGATTCGGTTTCGCAAGGGTGGAAAGCTCGCTCCTCGTTACATTGGACCATTCGAGATTGTAGAGCGGATTGGTCCAGTGGCTTATAGACTAAACTTGCCCTCGGAGCTTGGGCGTATCCACGATGTTTTCCATGTGTCTATGTTGAGGAAGTACGTTCCAGATCCATCTCATTTTTTACAAGCGTTGCCGGTTGAACTAGATGAAAAGTTGAATTTTGAAGTGCAACCCGTTGAAATTTTGGACCGACAAATGAAAAACCTTCGAAATAAGCAAGTTTCGATTGTGAAAGTTCTTTGGAGGAGTCAAGCAGTTGAAGAGATGACTTGGGAGCCTGAGGAAGCTATGCGCAAGCAATATCCGCACCTTTTTGGTTATTAAGGTACGTTCGTTTATAATTTCGCGGACGAAATTCTTTTAAGGTGGGGAGAATTGTAATACCGTAATTTAATCTGAGTGGAAGAATTTGGAGGAAATAATTAATTTTTATACCAAATTGATAAGATTGGAGAATTGAAGGTTTTATATGAGAGAATTAATAAGTTTTGGGGGTAAGTTGGTCTTTTGACCCGTTGCTATTTAAAGGCCAATTTCCCAATTTTTTTTGGCTCAAATTTTTCCTCCTCATTTCCTCTTCATCTTCATAACCGAACCCTCCTTCTCTCCAACTCCTCTTCAATTTTTCTTGACCCAATCTTACATGCATTGAAGAATTTGTAGTCATCTCATCTTCCTAAACCTATTAGTACCCTTATGTAAGTAGATTGGTGGAAGAACATGGGTGTTTTAGCTTAAAGAAGGAAGTATTGGTGGGTAAGATTTAAATCCTTAGTTTCTTTTGATTAATAGTTGTTAGAGGCTTTGAATGTTATTGTTGATATAATTAATTGGTATGTTTGAAGATTTTCTTGGAGTAAAGAGGAAAGTGGATGAACATCAAGCTTTGGGTAAGTAAATGAATTCTTGGATGAATTTTAATGGTTGTTTAGGGATGAATTGATGTTGGGTTTGTTAGAAATTAAGATTAGAATGCATTGGGTGTGTTAAA